>JACJUY010000241.1:155357-204752 GCA_014220935.1 Platorchestia sp. MABIK
GGGAAGCCTTTTATTAAAATTTAATGATGTCAGTACATCAAGGTTTGTCATAAAGTAGTGTATTATTTATTGAATTTTCATTAATGAATAATATTTTTCTGGTGGAGTGAAATTAGAAAGTAGTTATATGGAGTGCTTGTCTGAGATCACTGTTCATTGAGGTTATTAAGCAGCAGCTAACATAGGTTAAGTTTAAATGGAATATTTTCAGTTGGCTCTGCATGATCTAGGTTATCAACTTGTCATAACATGTATTCTAATTTCTTCCAAAATTTGTTCGTCAGCGCACAGAATCTCGCCCCTCCGTCATAGAGGCGAATGTCCGTGTAGGTTGGGAGAAACCCTTCTCTCACACACACTTGACTGAATAAAATGGCTGACACGCATTTGCACAATGTCTTTTTCAATTTTTCAGCCTTACGAAATAGTCCAATTTCCTCACGCTTGAGTTTGTTCAGAAATGCTCCTAGCATTTTTGTACTAAAACACAGTGATTCATTAAAGTTTATATTTCTGTCTGATTATAAAATGCAACGTTTCGACATATCTAACGTCATCCTCAGGCTGGAAAAAAATATAATAATAATACAGAATAATTTTCAGTCAAATTTGAAAAACGCGAAACTAACACTTAAGTAATATAGACTATATATGTAGATCACAAAAGACGAAGGTGACTAGACATAGAATCAAATTTTATATCACAGAAATAGTAGTATGACTAGAAATATTGTACATAAACCACGATGTTCACCACACAAGAGACAAGAGCAAAATGGTCGAGCAGCCTCGTCATACCTAGCAAGCTGAAGTTCTGCTAAACGGTTTAAGAGCAAAAAAATCATTAGTGTTTTCGTTATATGTATTCTAGTTAAGAATTTTTTTCTAGTTCTCTAATAACTTTTTCTGAAATTTTTTTGAAGATATGCTAGCATAAATCTTTGTAAAAATCCAATGGAAGTGGTAAAATTAGAGTAAATTAAAAAATAAAATTCAACAGCAATTGGAATAAGTCATTTCAATTCTAAGTAAAATTTGAATTAAAGAAATGTAGCTGAGCTGTCTAGCACTTTTTACCAACAACTGAACATCCACCAATTAAGAGCTGGATTGTTATTTATCAAATTTCATCTATGAGACAGTGTCCTCACATCCATGATATGTTTTGAAGTTCAAATTTTTAACATCAGTAAAGTTGGGAGCTTTAGAAATTTTAGCTCTGATATGCTCAAATGCTCTAATTTATATATATATTACTCATTGAACTTCATTCAAACCATGTCTGCAGAAATAGTTTACCTGCAGAAGGTATTGCAGAAATAGTTTACCATTTCTGGTCAGCATGTTTCTTCTTCTGAGTAATTCTGTGTATCCTGATGTCATGGTTTATATAGGTATATACCAAGCCTTTTTCTCTTTTTAGTAGAGAGTGGCTGAGTATCATTGACATGATACTCTTACAGGAAATATACATGATAGGGGTTCCACAGGCCCCTAGTCACGCCCAAGCTTTAAGGCCTTATTTTCCTCTCGTTTAGTGCCCAGGTAACATTCCTTGAGGACAGTGACCACACTGCAGGCAACGACCCTGATTTGCCGCGTCAGCGTTTTTCACGCCAACTGCTGCGAACAGGGCTCGAACCTGTGCATAAAGCACAAAACGCAAGCGCTCTGTGCACTCGACCACTGCAAGGCCGAGTGTATCCTGATGTTACTTGTACTAATTTCACTGTTGTGGTTTTGTATTCTATGGACTAAACATAAAGGCAAAAATTTTTAAAGGATAATTTATTGTCTGAAGTATTTAATTTGCAGAAGCTGCCCTCTCTGAAGAGAAGAATTTGCTTCCCTGCCTTGAGCTGCTCAATCAGCTCTACCCTCAGTCTATGGACGTGTCCTACCTGACCGCTTCATTGCTTTTCAGGTATAATTACTGATTTGTACAACTCATTCTTATTTGTATAATTAGGAGAAAAGAAGACTGTAGTTACTTAAACAATAGACAAGGAACTTGAAGTTTAGATTTATCTTTTTTAAATTTTATTGCTAAAGCATTATGAATTACAAGTATTCAGTTAAGAATTGTTCCCATTATAATGTATGCTTCTGCTTTCATGTTAAAATTCTTCACCCCCATTAATTCATCCCATAGATTTGCTATTAATACAAGCCAAAATGCCATTAATTTATCCACATATATCTTTCTACTTGATTCAACACTTTCTGAAGATTAAAGTTTCATTCCATTATCATGTGAAGAATAGTTTTAGGCATGTACATTTTTTCATGCTGATGATACTTGACAAAACTCAATTTTTAGACAAAAATGTATGAAGGGATCCTGATCTACTTATTTTGGTTGTGTGCTACATTTGTAACCTATTGGCTGTTAGAGCTGTGCTTTGATATGGTCATTTTTTGCAATGTTTTTTATCAAGTTGCAAAGGAATTTTGTATGTTTTCTGCAAATTTGTTTCAGAAATAAGCTGTATCGAGATGCTTGGCAGCAACTTTCTGTGCAGTGTGCAATCTTCATGAAAAGACCTAGAGAAACTGGGAAGAATTGTTCTGGAAAACCAGAAATGAAGCAAAGTGAATTCAACCATCTGAAAGGAACCAAAAGTTACACTGTCTCTGCTAAGTTGACTAATGTTTCTTGTTGCGGGAGATGTAACGTAATAAAACGCAGTGTCGATTGCATTTCTGAATGCAAACCTGATGACAGGGAAACATTGAATAAGATTCTTTCATCTAAGAAAAATCCCCAAATGGAGGAATGCTCAAAACAGCCTCATAGAATTAAATCAAAGAGAAGGCTATTATCTAAGTGCAAGAATGAACATGGCAATTCTTCAGAAAGCAAGAATTTTTCAAATTATAATTCATGCTCTGAGCAAAAGAAAAACCCATCTAGTGAGACAATAAGTGATGGAGTTTCTTGCTTTGCGTCTACCTCATCTACATTCAATAGGTTCAAGGGAAAGATACGTGATCCATGTTTTCGTACTCTTCAGGCTACTGTAGTGAATGCCCTAGTTGATCGTTGGCACATTCCTATGCTGAATGATAAAAATCGAAATTTAGCCTTCAAGAATGCACTAAAAAATTTGATAATGGAGTTAGTTGCACAAAATCACTCCGAGGAAATTTCTTCTTCGAGTCCTAAATTTTCACAAAAAAGTGGATTAAAATCGACTCCTGACAAAAATCTGCAGAACAATTTTGAGCAGGCTTTTGAATCTAACATTGCCTTGCCAGAGATGTCTAGCTATGAATTTTATTCTTTGAAGAAAACTGATGATGCAGCAGCACTTGGTGGACTTACTGCAGGTCGCCACAGCATTTCTGGGTACAATGAAGGTCCTCATGGTGTGCTACAGAGCAAATCTAAGATGAAACACATCCGGGTGTTGGATATTGGAGCTGGCTCAGGCTTGTTGAGGTGAGGTACTTACTGCTATGCATGTATGTTCTTTGTTGGCATTCCACTAGACCGTTCTTTCACATAAAGCCTGTTCAAAATAGCTTCTAAAGTGTAACAATTCCAATGACTTTCAAGCAACTTCTTGGCATCATCACCCTAGTTTATCAAGCTCTAATCTATTTTGTTGCTGGGTACATATTTGTGTTTTTCCACCTCTTATTATGTTACTTCATACCTTACTTTTGTATAGATTCATGGACTTGTCAATATTGTACCATTTGTTTAATTATATGAATTTCGAACCTGCATTGAAACCTATAAACTTCTCTCATGTAGTAGAGCCACACTTGACTGCAAGGGGCTTGCTGGAGGTGTGAGTCTTGAGAAACCTAGGAAATGGTCAACTTTCCTACTGCGATATTTATTATTACTGCAACGTTTCTTCTCCATAATAACACAAGTTTTTATTCTTAACTGCCAGCTTGTATGCGGCATTGGACCCTCGAGTGGAAGTGACTGGCTGTGACGCTAGTGCCGTCATGTGCGAGATGGCCGAGGAAGTCGTGCGCCTCAACTCTTGGCCTGTTGTACTTGAAAGGAAAACTGTGCTTGAGGGTCAAGGTAGACTTGATGCACTTTGTACACCATCAGAGGGAAGACCGTATTCTGAGGAGTTAGATCGTGAGCAGCATGTAGCATTGGTGAAGGACTGTAACAACTGTGCACCAATTCAGGGTGTAAAACGAAGTACCTTGGAAGATAAAGCTTTGCTGAATAATGAAGTGTGTGGCAGTTCAGAAGAAAGGTTACATCAGTGTGGGGGTTTGTCTTTGGATACGCCTCAAGTGCGCAATAAGAGTGGTGGAACATCAGCTGCACTAAATGATCGTTTGACTCAACTAGGAGGAAGCTGTGGTAATTTTCAATGTAATGATGAGATAAAATTACCTGAAGGGAGTTCTGCTATGGTCTCTGGAGTTAATTCAGAAACTCAACAGAAGCATCACACTAGCGCTCTTGCAAATTGCCACGCTAAGGAAAAAACACCTAAACGTCTGTCAAAGCCCAAGAAGTTAAGGAAGCTTCGACAAGACATTAAAATTCTGAACATGCACAGCACTTCACTGCAACTGAGTGAAAGGTAAAAATTCTGTCATTTAACCATCAGTAATTTGCAGCTAACAAAAGTTAATAAAAATCACACACATTTTGCTATTGTAGTGTGTCTATTGCGTTGTAAGAGTTTTTTGATTACATTTTTTTTTAGAATAACCATGACAATATTCGTGCTCATACCATTTTACGATGGATGACTGTTCTTGCAGCTAGGGCATTATATTGACAAATTATGTTATCACCCAAATTTCTAAATTGAGCTTAGCATTCATCTGAAGTAAGTGTAAAAACTAATTTTTTCATGCCAATAGATGTGAATCTTATCGTTTAGTGACGAAGTTTTTCATAACTTGCCAGGGCGGACGTGGTTGTGAGCGAGACCCTGGACGCTGCACTGCTGGGAGAGCAGTGTGTGCCCACCATCCTAGACGCTTGGCGACGCCTCCTCAAGCCTCCTGCCCCATGCTGTAGTGCATCAGCCCCTGGTTCACTAGGACCCCAACGTAGAGTGATTCCCGGTCGCGCTGAGGCTTACGTCTGCATTATTGAGAGCCCGTACATTTGCCGCTGTTCAAAGCCTTTGAAACGTCAGAAGGATTTTTCACTTCTGGGGCCTATTTCAATTACTTCTGTGAGTGACGAAGAGCCTTACAATACTGAGAGGCTCGAGCACCTGCCAGAAGGGTATAAGTTACTAAGTTCCTGGCACAAAGTACTTGATATTGATTTCAATTCTGCAGACGACTTGATGAAATTTGCCAGTGGCAAAGTACACAAAAATTTTGCAGTGCATTGCTCAACGCGTGGTGAAGTTGACGCTGTCGTTTTGGGTTTTAAACTGTATGTTGATGAGCTAAATGTCATTGATACTCGCCCTGGCAATGACCGGTGTTGGGAGACGGCTGTGTACCCTTCAACATTGAGAAGATCTGTTGAGGCAAGCGATATCTTAGCCTTCCGATTGACTGCATCAGATTTTATTCGTGTGGTCCCCATCGTTGAGCCCAAAACTATTTCAGTTTTGTCAGAGCAAATGAATGAAAAGTGTAGGTGTGGAGATAACGTTTGTGCTCACAAGACTCCAATTGATTTTTATGTGGAAATGCAAGATTTTGAAGTGGATCATATTTTGAACAGAGCATCGTCATTAGGGATGAGAGATACATGTGAGATGATGGATATTGGAGAAAAACAACGCAAGGCCGCGGCTCAGCCACACTTTGAATTATCGGCCGGATTGCAAGATCCCACTAAAGTTTTGGGGGAGAAATTTTTTGTACTGCCTCCAAGATCTCTACGAGCGTACAATAGCCTCACCTTCATGTCTGCTTTCCGTTATGCAGCCCAAGTTATTGCTTCAAAATTACAGTCATGCTGTAATGAAGTCTTAGTCTACGACGAAACGCCCTTTCCAATAGCAGCCCTTGAGCTCCACAACACATCACGCAATGTTACTGTTGTAGTTGAGCAGGAGAGCATCCAGCATTTGCTGGCATCGAATAAGGTGAAGTGTGTCACCCTCGAAACGTTTATGAATACCAGGAGCTATTCAGAGACAAGAACTGCTGGCAGTGGCTCGACTGCAGAGTGTAATGACCACAATAATCCTAACTGCAAGCTTGGCAGTCAAAACGCGTGTGCTGATGAGAGGGACGCACACAGGATGCACAACCGCGTATTATTCAACGCCATGTTCATGTGGCCTGTCAGCGATCTTGGAATTTTGGATGAAGATTTTGATACAAAAGTTAAATTTTGGTGAGTTACCTAACATTCCTTCTCAGTTACAATGATTGAAAGTATTTCAAAACACATAAAATTTGTTCCTCTGAAATTTTTTTGTTTTTCTTAAGTCTGAGGCATGTTAAGCAACCAGCAAAATAAAATACTAATTGATCCCCTCATGCATGAACATACTGTAAGTTGCCGGATAAGACTGTACATCATGTGACACTGATACACTGCAGTCACAACGCTCTCGCGCATTTATGCACTTTGCAACAATTAGCACGTGACTTTTGAACCTATTAGGACCACGATCTTTTGTGAAGGACCGTAGAAGTAATGCACAAACCTCTTATGCTCAATGTGATGTTCTTATTAATGTATTGAACTTTGTCCAAGGTCGCTCCTACTTGCATGTTTTGAGTGATGCTTTACGTGATATTTCGTTTTGAAGAAAATAATTGATCCTTGTATATTTTTGTTGCATTTTAGGAGACCCTTTTAAGTTGTAAGACTTCAATAACACGTTACCGGTATTTCCCTTAACGTTTTGTGACGTGCCACTGAGGGAAATGTTCATTTGTTGTCAGTCATGAGCACCTGTCACCTGGCGGCCTGGTGTACCCGTCCAGTATAGACGTGTACGGTGCGTGCGTTGCGTCCGCCAGTCTGCTGAGCTACACAAGAGTTAGTGACGACAATACCTGTGGCGCGCAGGTAGCCGCTGTGCTACAAATGGTCAAGGTCAGTACCTATTTATCATGTTGATGTCTCCTGTGAACGATGTTTATGCATAACGATTTCGGGAGCGTATCCTAGCAGACATTGTGCTTGATTGCATCTTGGCATTGGACAAAATTCTGGGAGAATTGATGCTCCTGGACCTTCAAAGGTAAGTTTCTCAGTAGTGTCTCATCTGACGTAGACGGCGTTTACCTAGATGTTTTTTCGGAATACGTACTGAAAATTGAACCGAGTATGAACTTTCAGTGATAAAAATTTGGGGTTTAACAATTCTGATGGTCTTCTTTCACTTTACAGAGAAATTAACTAGTGCAACTTTTTAGTGATATACTTTTCTATTCTACTAGCCTCTGTCCTTTTTTTGTTTCTCTTTTGAAGCACTCATCTGCCTTTTTCAACCGGATCAACAAGGCCTGCCTCAGTCTCACGTTTTTTTTGCGCTAATTTTAGCACACTTTTACACAGCCAAAGGTATTCCTAATACGTCAGAACATAGGAGTTTTGTTTCAACGAATAGTAAATTATTTATAATTGAAACTAAAAATTGTTTGACGTAGAACATTAGAATTTATTCAGACGTTTATCAACACTTGACTACTTGAAAGTGAACATTAAAATGGAAATATCTGTACCTAAGAACAGCTCCTCCTATCATGTCAAATCGGATTTCGATCATTACTTGCTCAGTGGAAGCCACTGACCGGCTTCAGCTTTCACTGGCATTCCCTTGTTAGGTTATTGCAGCAGTAAACGAGCTCCTAGTGTGATAATCGTAGTATCGTTATCTGTGGTAGGAGTGATAGAACTAAGCCTGCGACTTTAAGAAAATTATTTACCCCTGTTGTATGTAGTTTTGCGTCTCTGTTTTAAAGTAGTGTATTAACTTAACTCTAGTCATTTTAAATAAGAATATGTTTTGTTATGGTTCCAAATTGCTTATTTCAATCGTAGTTAACAAGGACCGGTGATTTAACGTTAGGGTTAAATGATATAGAGCAAGTTACCCGAATGACTGACAGTTGCCGCATTCTCTGTCACTAAGAAACCATGATGTGACTAAATGGCGCCCATCAATGTTTTGCGGGTTACTTACTCTGCATCCATCTAATCCACTCCATCAGTAACTTTCATTAACTGTGGTGTAAAAGTAAACGGTTCACTCGTGCTAAAGTACTTATTCATTAGTAAATCATTCCGTACAACAGTAGATGTTGTCTGTTGATGCTGTGTTATTTCCCGCATTACCTGTGTGCAAACTTTAGTCTAAAAGCGTTCAATTATAGGTTGAAAATAACGAAACAAACATGTTGTACGACTTAGTCCGTGTATTTAATTGTTAATACCGTAACTGAAAGTTTTTTTTTCATCCCCGCATGCAAAAAGATACAAGTTCAAGGTCCATTTCCAACCACGAGCAGCTCTCAATGGTCACTTCAGTGAGTTCACCATTATGATTACAAGTATGTAGCATTTTATTTCACAAAAATAAAGAATATATATATTCGACAGTTATAGGTGCAAAAACCATGCATGGATTCTGAAATGTATCCACAAATCTATGATGGAAAAACTAATGACACCTCAAAAAAAGTCAAACTTGATTTTCAATGAAACGAAATATTGAAAATTAATTGTAAAATTGTACCTGTTCCAAAAAATGCTTCCTTAACCTTCACACAAGAACTTATAAGAGCACCCTGGGGTAGCAAATGGAGCGTATCAGTGAGCTGTGAGATATCACTTCGGTTGTTTTCTAAGAGTCGTACTAATCGTTCTGTGCACATAAAAAAAATTTGAGGAGTCGCTCCTTTTCAGTTTTGGAACAAACTGCTCTCAGGTTGACGAGCCCTGCGTTGAAAAAGACTCAAGTATTTACTGCAGCAGCAAATAAATTAGCTGGTCTCAGGTCGGTCTTGTTCAGTTTTGACGGTAGTTGCTCTCTGGTTGACAAGCCCCGCGTTGATGAGGAAGATGAACCTGAGAGCGGCTATCTCGAGCACAGAGTTGTTGAGGAGGCGGCAGCTGCTCCCTGCCACCACGGGCTTGCCGTCCACGAACATCGCTCGCTTGCCCTCGTTGCGCAGGATGAATTCTTTGTTGTTCGTCAGTGATATGATCCCCTGAAAATATTTTATTTCCTCTCACATCTACAAACCGTAATCCCTGAAATATTTCATTTGCTTTCACATATACAAATCAAATCTCTGGAATATTTTATTTACTTTCACATCTATGAACCAATAATTCCTGTTAAATTTTAAACGTGTTTTTGCTCTATTTCTCAGAGGAACTTGTTTAACATCTGTTTATAATATCTCTTAATAATAATAATATCAGGTAATGAGTTAGAATGCGTGTTTATGAACAGATACGGCAACAAAACATGAGTCAAATGTGTTGATCACAAGATGTTGCGTCGAGAATATTAACATTTTGACTTCCAACAATTTTAAATAAATTGCAATTTAAACAAGTCTTTCGGCCACGAACAGCTTCAGTCCTAACTGTAATGAAATGGATGCTAACCATAATGTGAACTTAGTACGCCTTACAATTGCTGAGATTTCGTACTTCAGCAATGCTCACTGATATAATGAATCCATTCTCTATAAGTTCATACCGTTCTATACTAGCAAACGTGCCAAAAAAATATTGTCTAGAAAAAAATTCACCTTGCTACCGGTCGTTCATAATAACAAAACCAACACGTAAATAGAACTCCCATTTGATAACATGAAAAAGCACGAAGACAATTATCACGTACTTGTCTCCGTGAAATCTTCCAAGCTGGTCCTTCTAGCGTGAGATCAACGTCCACGTTAACGCCGGCCGCCTTGCGCCCCAAGGTGATGTTGTCGGACCGCATCAGGTATCTGGCGAACATCATCGGCACATTATGCAAGTTTCGCGAGCTTCTTTTCAAAAGAGAGCCTCTGTTAGCACAGAAAGCAGTGAGCTGTAGCTTTCCCTTTTAAGGAAAATTACTATTTTACTCAATATAATTTCATAACAGATACATATTTCACATAAAATAGGTACGTATCAAAGACCAATTGTTTTGTGTCAACCGGGACGTGAGTGAAGAAAAAAAAGTTGCATGATTGTCTTAATATTATCGGAAATGACTGTATTTGAAAAAGTCTCACCGAACAAGCCTGCCCTTGAGTGTGGCAAGTGTGTTGGTATCGAAGTCGGGTGGGGAAATGCCCGTTACGGAATCAACAAGTACACTTAGGTGCGCGACTTTATCTTCCAGGTGCCTCAAACGACGCTTATTTGCTCTGGAATCAGCCAGCTGCTCTTGAGATACCGCAGGGTCGATGGTTTCTTGGAGAAGTTCCGATTCGACGATCTGAAAACAAAAAATTACTATCTCAGATCAAGAAGCTATTATGTACGGCAAGCTAACAAGAATCTAAATCCGCACAGCTTTGTCTTTTTTACATATGTAGTTGCGGCTCGCGATTGCTTCTACAAAGCCGTTCGTACTTCTCAACTTTTTATAACGTTTAAGTTCCCGATTTTCCACAGGAAAATGGTTTGTGCTTATAAAAACCTGCTTCTGAGTATCCTACAGATTACAGTTGCCTCAGAATCGTAATTTTTTTAAATGTCGTAACTAATGAGTGTTGTGGAAAAAATTGAGTATTGGCAAAAATAGATTCAAATTGAATCGGCAATATTCTCTCTTCAAACCTTTTCCGTTTATATAGGTATAGTTAAAATTTCATTACTCTTACCATTTTTGGTTGCCTTTAGTACAAAAAATCGTATGTGAAAGGTTAACAGTGTGAATACTAGGGATTAGGATTACTTTAAATATTGATAAGTATTGCAAATTTTCGTAAGAAGAACAAAGGTTCAGTTACGTTTTTGTAGAAACCTTACTTGTTTTTCTGCTTCACAGAAATCCTTGTCGATTCCATGCTTCAATGATGTTGATGGGTTCTGATCAGGCAAGAGGTGGAAGTGCTTGAGCTGTTGCCAGTGGGACAGTAAAGACTTCCCCGTGCGGCCCACATGAAACACGTCCGGATAGTTCTGCAGTAATGCCTCAAATCTTTCCAGCTCCAGAGCTGAATTGGACTTGATTGTTGACAGAATTTCCTCCTCAGCTTCACTGAATAAAGCCTTTGATTCAATAGCGCTTATCTGAAATAAAAATTTATCAAGTGAAACAGATTGGCAATGGTCACACGATTAGAATTGTCTATTTCAAATTTTTACTTATGTGAGATTGAGAGAAATGCACAAAGAAAAGCGATGTATGATTAGTATTTTCTGCAAGTTACCTGTTCAGGATGTAAATTTTTCATAGCTTGTTGAGCCACTTTCGATACTGTGGGATCGTACAACAGAGCGTACCACCGTTCCTGGATTTCTCCAAGAGTGAATTTACAAGAAAATTTAACACCACGATGAACTGCAGTCAGATCACATGTCTGTTGAACTCCTAGAATTAAAGCAAGGTCATCAGTAGGCTTCCAACGGCCGAGATCTTTTGATAAGACATTTGAAGTGTTCTTGCCTTTCCGTGCTTTCTTGTTGCTGCTCACAGTCGTCTGGGGTTTTGGGATAACGCGCTTGCGTGATTCCACACTCGGGCTTGGGGTCTGAAAATAAAAAAAAGAATAGACAAATCCAAGTGCTAGGCCCCTCAGGGGGATACAACTATTGTATCTATAGGAATTAGCACTCCCAGGGGGATTATGTGAGGTCCTGAGCTAAAAGTTAGGTAGCCTTTTTTTGTTGAAATAAAATAAGTTTTTTGTTTTGTTACAGACCATCTTTTCTCGGTTCACTGCTGTTCTGTTTTTCAGCACCTATTACTTTCTTCAACTTTTATCTTATTTCATGAACTTCTTTCTTAGCTCACTGTTTTTATGCACTTCGTGCATAGATTCTGCATTCCCTGAACTCCATGCTAAATGGTGGCTTCATCCTTCCTATCTTTGCACATCTTTTTGGTGGTAAAGGGAGGCTAAAACTTTCTTATAATCAATCCAATAGCTAAAATTATTTCATACAGCAAATAAAGAACATTGGATGCAAATAAGTATAAATTATTAGCATGGAAATAAAAAGCTTCATTTTCATTTATAAATGGCAAGCCAAAAAACACATTAAAATATAGTTTATCCTACTGCATACTCACTGGTGTAGCAGGTGCAGGAGTTTCAACAATGGACATTGATGTGTTTCTCATTCTGAATTTGGGAAGAGGTGACAATCCTTGGCCACCACCAAGACTGGACTCAACCAACTCATCATCAAATTTAGGTCTTTTGATGTTGCGTGACGATGATCTCCTCTTGATGCTCTCCGTGTCTGACATGCCAGGAATGACATAGTCTCGATGATGGGTACTCAATACTCCAGCGTAAGATGCCATGGTTTCAGAACGTAATATTACCAGCAAAAAATGGTAAACTTATCACAACAATCACTGGGACAATGTTTACTGCACAAGCATCAGCTGAAAATTAATGTTTCAATAATATAAATTCTACAGAATGTACCAAGTGACATCATACTTGTACAGCACATACATTAGTTGAAAACAAATGTGTCAAGAAAAGAAAAACTTCTGAATGTACCTAGTGGCACCATATTTATACAATCAACTGTGTGAGTAATTTAGCCGAAGTGGTCCCTTTCAGTCCCTGTTGAACTGCAACTAATAAATGAAGAAATTTGAATTTGTATGATAAAAGAGAAAAATATTATGATCTTTGCAGTATCTGATGACAGTATTAAGCCTTTTGGTTATTAAAGAGTTTTATCATAGTTTTTGCTTTACTCGGCACAGAATTATGTACCAAAAACTTTAAAGATAAATTGAAATGTCTTGTGCATGTGTAATGCCTCGTAGATTTGCAAATGCATGTGCACTCTTAGTCTTTCAATATTAAATTGTCATTTATTAGCACGTTGACTATGTAGTAGGACAAATGTGTACCACTAGGTGAATTGCTCATTTATGCACCAATGTAAATGAATAATTTTCCAAACCATTCTGGGACCTGTTTTGGAGGAATTTTATCATGCCAATAAAATACAAATGTGCACTTACATTTATTACATTTCTTACAAAGGTTGTAAATTTATTCAAACAGGCAAGTCAATTTTTTTCAATGTTTTTTTTACAATGTAATCTAATCAACTTTACGGCCCACACAATCATAGTCAATGTGTTAATGTAATGTTTTTTACAGTAAAAAGGTTTTGCTTTCCTTAAAAATAGTTCTAATTGTAGAATCCAGAAACTACACTGTGTTGCCCAGATGATTCTAGTTCTGATAATTACTATTTAAGTTCATGAAATCTGCAATGTCTCACAAAAATTTATGACTGCATGCATCATAAAGTGCTGTACAATGCCATCACAGTTATGCTTGCACAAATTATGACTCTAATAATATTACATTAATGCTCACTAAGCATAGAAGATTCTTAAAATTGCAGCATATTCTTAAATATTTCCTGATTTTTGAAAGAAATTAAGAGTAACCCTATGAACTAGTGACCCAGAACTAAAATCTAAGTACTATGAAGCCTCCACTTTGGAATGTTCAGTTGCCAAGATCATAATTCATTTTTTATACATGAATTTTTTGTGGGTCTTGCCAAACCTAAGAAATAATGAAGGGTATTGAAAACTTACCAATAATCAATAATATAATTACTATAATGTTTTATCATATAATAAAGCAAAATACATCTTACTATCTGAATTCGAAACCAAAACAACTAGTGTATTCCTATAGATTTAATAAATGCAAAAAAATAACATGTAATAGCAATGTACTATGTGTTGGTTTCAAGATAAAACTTAATGGTGCTTCAGGTAATTTGAACTTACAGAAACAGCAAACAAGAAGCATCTTACAGTTGAAAATGCGATGAAGTAGTGGATATTTTCTTTTTGATAGTCAATCTCTCCTGTGGCATGGGTGGCTGTCTTTGCCTTCTGGTGTCTAACCTGATCTTGAATGGAAGTTCAGCTGTATGGCTGAGAAAGCCAATCAGTGCTAGATGTTCAAATGAATGATAGAACATTACTATTCAGTGTGACAAACTAGTGTATGTTTATACAAAATAGTAATTCACATAAGAATCATAAATCAGTGCCCAATAGAAAGGTACTATGCACTTTTTGGCAACGTTGTATGAAACAAGACAAATAATCCAGTAGTTTCAAAGATGAATTTTTTTTCTATCACAATTTCTTACAGCCTTGTACGCAATAAAATTTACCACTTCTACATGGAAAGCTTGCTTTGTACTTGTTCATAATTTTCTTTGATTTCAGTTCTTTCAGGATACCGCAAATAGGCAACAGGATTATGATTGGTTTGCCTACCCCATGCTATGGAGACTGACACCTGCCGAAGGGATGCAGTAAGGTTATCTCAGCTATAGATGGGCCTTTGGAACTTACATATTTCATGCCTGCATTGTGCAAAGTATTGTGTGTGGGTACACATCTTAGACATGAATTCCCAATTTTTGATCCATACACTTCAAATAAAAATAGTCTCTTCTCTTGACTCGTTTGAGGTTGTCATTGGATGAAGCTATGGTGTAGTAAATTTGGTGTACCAATAATTTAGTTTCAACACAAAAATTGTCATGGTTTTGATGCTGGTAATTTTTATACATAAGCAAGTCAATGCTGCAAATCCTTGGAGAGTTGTAGGCACGAGTACACCATTTATAACTTGACCAAGTGGTCAATGGTGTACTCATGCCTAATACTCTCCAAGGATTTGTAGTATTGACTTGCTTATCTTTAAAAAATTACCAGCATCAAAACCATGACAATTTTTGTGATGAAGCTAAAACTAAATTGTTGTTTTTCCATTAGTTGTGCTGAACACAAACAATTTGACACAGAAAGCACAGCTTGCATTGTATCTCTCAAAGCTCTATATGAAATGGGATTAGGGTGTGAATAATATATTTATATTTTTAACCTTTACCAAAGTATGAAATAAAATGTTTTTTTTTATTTATTAAGGTTTAGCCTCTAACTACCATGACGTTGCATTTGCTATCAGTGGCAAAAGTGCTGGATTTGAGTATGATGTGCTAGGAAAGTATTTATTGATATATACTTTCTGATATCAGATAAAATTTTTATGTTTTATAAAATACCAGTTATACATTAGAAAAAAAAAAATACCCACTAAATCTGGTTTACTCAGATAGCTGCTGTATTGCTCACTAAGTGTAGAAATTTTCAGTAAGTTTTAATACCAAATATGTAAGTAGCTGATGCAAATCAATTGAAATTATGGAAAATGTGTAGCGTTTGGTTTTAATCAAATTTTCAATTTTGGGTGCAGAAACATAGTTAATTAGATCGAAATAAAGAAGTTTTCTTCTATGCACTTTTCGATGCAAATGACTATTTTACGAATTATAGCGGTATGGTACTTATCGCAATTGTATTGTTGCAAGCACGTGAAAAGAAAGGAATACCCCAAATGGACTCCACGACATAAGGGAAAGACCCCGAATGGACTCTTTCGTTAACGGTCTAATAATCGTGTTGTTAAAGTATCTCATGTTATGTAAAACACCGTGATCTTTCAAGAATGCAACTGCCTCATCATTTTTTCCTATGAATTTCCAGATTGCTCCAAAATAATCCGACTGAAACAAAACACATGTAGTCATTACCGCAGCATCAACGTAACTGGCTGGAATGCGCTCGATCACTCGAGCGCGTCCAAGGGGAGAGTTCATTGTAGTGTTGCCGTACAACGCCCTTGATGAATTTCTTTCCGCTTCAAATACTAGAGTTGGGGTCAGTAATTTACCGCTATAGCTCGTTAAATACTCATTTGCGAAGGAAAGTGCGTAGAAGAAAAATTGCTTATTTACATCTCATTAACCATGTTTAGGCATCCAAAATTGGAAATTCGATTATTTCCAAACGCTACATATTTACCAAATTATATATTGAACATCATTGCAAACATATACCACAACTGGAATTTTACTGATACTTTTTAATGACACCTGTTATACATACTAGTTATGTTGTTAATATTTTTTTTTTTTATGTTTACATCAAAAGAATTATTTCTACACTTATATCTTAAATATGTTCATAACTATGTACAATAGTTGGTTTATGTAAACAATAAACTATTTGATATTTTTGAAATTCAAAATTTTACTCAAACACAATTAAAATATTAATTAAGTTCAGTCTAACAAAGGTATTAATAATATAAAAATTTACTGATTCATATTTGTGATCCAATTTCAGATCACACAAATGCTCTCCATGAGGTTTTGGTTCCCAGTCCAAAATCATGTTAGGTACAAAACAATTGTGTGATGTCAAATAGATCTTATTATAGTTAAAACTCACAATATTAAACCCAAAGTTATTAATCTTGAGTCATGATTTAAACAAAAATCTGTATCACTACTCAAATGCATCCTAACACAAATTGCACCCTTCAAATTCTCGTGTAAACTATCAAATATTTGTTAGTTGCACTAAATTGAACAACTAAATTGTTAATTTTTTTTAAATTAGAATATGAAATTGCTCTGAAATACTATATTGACTGGATGAAGTATACTGCAGTGAATAAAGGACAATTTCAATTGGGGCAGTTAAGAGAAATAGAGCAGCATTGGTTTCCACAAAACAAGCACTTAGAATCGCAGCACATTTAGTCTCCTGTTTTATAAGGATTCACCATTTACTTTGTCCATACACCTTAGAACACATATACTATTGCAGTTGTTGGTTAACTTTATAGAGCGTGAAGCCCCGACCACCAGTCGACCAATGGTATCGAAGCGCTGAACATAAACATTTCGACGCAGAAACCACAGCATGCGTTGTATCTCTCACAGCTCCATACGGTGTACGATTGGTGTGTGAGTAATGTATTTTTATTTGTAAACTTTTACAAAGTATGAAATAAAATACTGTTTTGTATTTGCTAAGGTTTAGTTTACTTTCACCTTAGATGGGTTATGTAAATAACGTCTGTAATTATTCAAAACTCAAGGTATATTGAATAAAACTTTGAATGAAACATCTTTGGATGAAAAAAACTTTTTTCAAGCTTCGGATTCAAGCCGCTCATTCCAGAATTCCTATGATATGTATTCAAGAATATTTCATTTTACTTCTGACTTATTTGTACAGCCTAGTTCAATCAGATGATTGAAATAGGCTGGCAAGTTCAAACAATGATCAAAGGTTATGTTGGCAGTATTAAAATCTACAAGACTGCAACAAAATCCAGGGTTTCTTGTACAGCACTCAAAAGATATAATAGCGCTCATCTAGGTGTTGAAAACCTTTTAGAAAACAGCAAACGCGATGGATAAATGAACGTGGCAAGAGCAAATGCACACCGATATTAAAATAGGAAATTCATTTTACTGAGAAATGTTCTCTAAATAATTTGCTGTTATATGTTCTTATATTTTGAAAATGGGTGAAATTATTACTTTACGTATCGTAGGCAGGGTGTCCATTACTCTATAATAATCTGGTTTATGTCTTGTGCAGCTTGAACATATTAAGGGTGATGGCAGATTAAATCCTTAATATTCTGTCTCGAGTTGTAAATTTTAGAAGGTGTATCTAAGAAATTTTCTAGGCGGTATCACTTATTATTGCTTCGTGAAGTGTAAGAGTGCTTGCCAAAAGTTACAGTTAAAATTTGAGTCAAATGAATTTTTCTGTATTAGTGTTACTCGAGCATGAAATGAACTTAGGATTGCGCACAGTGTGCGTCTGAGTACGTGGGCTCGACCGCTCGAGCCCTTAGTATTCGTGTTGCAGAGCATGCCGGCAGGAGTTTCAGAACTAATCAGTTACTTTCCACACCTTCCCACTCCTCAGTCCGCTCTCATGCAGAGAAGTGTGACATTCCTGTTAGATTAGGTGATTTTAGAGTAATTTCCACTGCATCAAACCAAATAAACCTCCGCATTTTAGAATCTCTCCACATTTTGAAAGAAAAACCTGTTTTAAATGATATGCAATCTGCCTTTCCTCTACTACTTACGTAATTTTAATACTGAACATTTTAATTTAGTTCCGTTCTTGTTGTTTTTTGTTTGTTTGTTTTTGCTTTCTTCTTTCGTGATTGGTGTAAATTTGAATTTTGACCAGTTTTTTCTACTTGTTTTCAGGTTGATAATGACCCTGGAGGTCGAAACGTTCTGAAATTTTTTATTCAATGATTTTCCTAAATAAATAATGAGATTTTAAGACGTGTATCTTGGCACTTTTATTTATAATTCGAATATGCAGAAAGCAAACCACTTATATATATCCATAGGATTGATGTTGTTTGCTCAGTCACAAGTCGTCTCTGATTGTCGATTATTAGCGAAAAATTACGTAAGTTTAAGAAAAGTATGCAACTACTGACGGCTCCAAGTCATTTTTTTAATCTTATATTAATGTAATTGTCCCATGTTAGACTTCGTCAACAACATGTTTCAATTCATTCGAGATTTTTTAACTGTTTCATTTCCATTCATTTATCTCGCACTTTCATGGTAATGCTAGCTGAAAAAGGTGTGTCATACCAAGAAAATTAGCGTTACATTTATGCGGAGGTTTGTGCGTGTGTGTGAGAAATAGTCTTTGAAGCTTGTTCACATGATATCTGTACTCCATGGCAGCAGAAGTATTCGCTCAGTAACAATGAGTCACTGCTGTCGAAATTATGTACGAGCCAAGTTGAACGATTACAAGATCCTTAAATCCTCCTAAAGGTGAGCACCATTGATTGTATTCATAATTCCATTGAAGAAATGATTGAGGCTTTAGCGTGTCTTCAGCATTTAGGTGTGTAAAATAAATGGCTCTCTAGTAATGGAATGTACTTCAACGTTTTTCACTGAAATTAAGAACATGAACAAATATTGTAGACTGATGGAATGAAAAAGTACAAGGTTTGCATAAATATTACTGCTTGTAGAAAGAAAAATATACTCTGAAACAATGTGCAATTTTACCGAAAAATGGCACACATGCGAAACAATAATATTGGCTGTTTTTTGCGTTACGTGAAAACGCTTAGATAAAGCCGTGTTTGTGAATGAATTACGAAAATATATGTGTTTCAAGCGTTGAAGTTTGAATGGTCGTGGGCTTATTCTTTTTTTCTTCCCTTATTGCCTAGCTCTGATTCTTTCTAGGCACCAAATTCTTTTTGAGTCGCGAGAATTGCAATAATTTTTTTGTGCGAGCTGTGAAAGAGTTTATTTCAACATAAATATAACCCGTATTTGAGAAGGAAGTTTTGTCTTGTATTCATTGGATCGGACGCTGCAATTTATTCTGAAGTAAATTACGCACGCGTTTTTCGTTTCGTTGCAGACTACACACCAGCTGGACGTTACTCTGCAGTCGCTGCCACTTGAACAGCTCACCGATGTTGCGCACTTGTTCACGATCAGCCAGATATCGGGCAGAGCTCACGCCTCATCTCACTGTTGTGATCCGACGTGTCGCAAGAATTCAGCTGCGAGCTGTACTCACATCGATATTAACGAAAAGATGGATGAAAATAGTTCTAAAGAGCAGATGTGTAGCAAAGCGTCCTCAAATCACGATGACAGCACATCTAGTGTCGAGACTCCTACGAGGGACGCACGACCGATGGGGGCTACGCGGGGACAAAACACGAGTGGTGCACCGAGTGCGCCCGATTTCCACAGTCGAGGGCTGCTTGCCTTCAACAACGAGACGCTGTTTGAACATACAGTTCGGCTGCCGGTTAGGAAGGCGGGAGAGGTTACGGGAGTGGCTCACTGGTTTAGGTTACGCGGAATTTTCGAAATGTCAAATGGTTCTGAACTGGACGAAAGAGAGCATGAAGGACTCACGACTGATGAATCAAACGAAATGACATTCGTTCAGCAAACGCGAAATTGCGACAAAGATAATGTACATGCGTGCAGTACTAAAATTTGTTGTAAATCAGACTCTGTGACCAATGAAGGAAACACTTCTTGCAATTTTCTTACTAATATAACTTCCACTGAGTCTTCTCCTCAAATCGACTCGAGCTCTGGGGAATCACACAGTTTTTCGACATCATTTCCTGTAGTTTCTACGCAAACAGAAAATCATCCGGCATCTCCGGGGATTTCTGGAGCGCCTTCTCTCGATAACGCTGCTGGTTCATTTTCTTGTGGCGCAAACGTGATCACAGTTGGAAAGGAGTCTCCCTGTAACCAAGCGTGCTTTATGGTCGACTCTTCATTTGAGGTAGAGTCTCAGCAGGCGCTGCTACTCGATTGTGTGTACAAAAGTGGCTGTTTCTGGATTGATGCTTATTCTGACATGTGAGTTTCATTTTGTTATTCCAGTACTTTCCGTGCGATTCTCGTTCTCTCTGGACAATTTTAATTCACATTCGGTCTTGTTTGAACTACAAGCTTAGTGTAATTTTTCATTTCATTTGCTATTTACCCATGGATTCCTTTAATTCGCTGCAATTTCATTTTGCAATTAATTTCCTGACGGTGACTTCGAAAATTATTGCATTCGGTCGAAAATATTTTTGCGAGTCTCTCTCTCTCTTCATACTTAGAGCCGTGCATTCTACTTGAAGTACATGCTGCTGCGATCGACAACCTCAAATCATTGGGAAAATTATTGGATATTTTCATAATATCATCTACTTCCGCTTGTCATTCGCTCGGTGAAATTTGTGTATGTTTTACAATTTTTTTTTGTTTTAGAGCTGCCAATGTCAACTATCATTCCCTTCTGTCTCAATAGGGCTTTATAGGATGGCATCAACTTCATTAGAATGGAACATTCTTCTATTGCGTGCATTTCTTATGCTAGGATAAACGATTTTAATTAGAAACTCCGCTCTAGGTAATTAGTTTGTGTAAATTTTCGTTTCAGTTTTTACAACGCTCAAGGTTTGAATTGAAAGCCTTTGGAGTTTTTAATTAACAATTCCGTTTTTTACATTAGAGTACATCGAGTCTCTCAGACCACTTAACCCAGCGCCGTCATGGTAACGCTTGTACAACAAACGCTCTCTTTCGAGCGGTGTCTATTGCCTTGCAGTCTCCACACTTACCTGCAGCCTCGCGGCCGTGACGGTAGCTCTCCTGCTCTACAGCGATATTTACTAAGACCTTGTAGTAATGTGGGGCTGTAGAGCCAACGTAATGTTGAGAAACGTAGCATTCGCCATCAGTCAGTTTACACATTTTCTGTGTGGAGTTTTCCTCTCTGTCTCTCATACGCCTGCCAGTATTGAAAAATGTATTCCCTATCGATTGGATTGTCCCGTCCTAGGTACTGAAATGTACTTGAAGCTTCATTCCCTATGCAGGAATCATCGGATGTGACAATTAGGCCGCCAGTATCCATGCTAAGGTTATTGTACGGTTAGAAAGTTCTCTTCCTGTCCTAGCGAAAGCCCAAACGAGTTTTTACCTCCATGGTGTTGTTGCCGTGATGTTTCGTTTCCTTAAAATAAGCCATGATCTGGATATGTCTGGTATCTGCGTTGTGCATTTTACTGCTATTATGCCTTCGAACCTTTACAAAGGAATTATAATTGAATATGGATTACACCTTTGTTTTCCCTCACAACTCTGTGCTTCAATACTTGAATACGGAATGCCTTGGGACAGTAAAAGATTTCATAATGGACATTTATTATTTAACCAATATGGTTCCGACAATGCCGCGTATGGTCTTTGTGTTACGAAATTGTATTTATCACCTTACTTGTTTAAACTGTTCTATTTCATACGCTTGTAATTACAAATGCTTTTGATGTTTCAACAGTAGTCCTGTGATTTGGATTGTCATTATTTGAGGTTCTAAGCGACCGACACGATGGGAGAGGAAAGTTGGGTTTTTGACAGCCTGGTTGGCTTTTTGAAAGGACCCGTGTGGAATGTGCCTATCCTCACATTCATCGAGAACAAATCTCTCAGTAAGTATTTACTTTAAGACCTTCCTAATTGCATTCGTAACCTCTTTTTTTTTTATGCTGAGTTTTCCTTTCAGTTGGTTCTTGACCACTTGCAGCAGTGGAATGGTGTCAGCTCCTGAAATTTCAACGATTAACATGCAGACTCTCTGGGAGTAACGCATGCCAGCACCAAGTGTCAGTGACGCTTGTGGCTGCAGAACATTAATAATGTTGAACATTTACAACTTTAAAAAAGCAACCTGTTCTCTCTTCCGTGTCATACCACCAAAAAGCGCGGGCTATGGGGACCTTCCGAAAAATTCTGTTCGCACTCGGCTAATCCTAAAGCGAGAAGTTGGTCTCATGAAAACCATTCTGTCCTTAAATATTTTGCAGTGCGAACTGTCCGATACCGGCTGCAGTAGCATGTGAAAATACCACCTTGACGTGCCTCTAATAATCTCGTGCTTCATGAGGCTATGAAAAAAAAACAGAAACGATTTAGATAAGAAATTTGTAACAGAATGGTCTTAGGAGGCGATATTCAGTGGCGTAGCATGCGCATGTAAGTCACAGGTGGCGCCAAAATAGTTTATCGTTTTTGTTATGTCTTGCATAATAATGGCGTATAATATGCGAGAAAACAGACTGTGAATTTAACTGGCAAATTTGTCATATCGTACAACATAAGTCGCAATAACGTTTGCGGCACTTACAGTACAGGAATAATGCACTCGGTTTCATTTTAATGTCTCAAAATTCTATTTCACAAGAGTTTTGGCTCATTCATTCATTCATTCATGAGGAATAACTTTCAAGACTTGAATAAGAGGAATGATTCAAATTCAGGAACGAGGAATTTGTTTCAAGCATTGTTTTCTTGATTCACGCTATATTATGAAAAAGTCATCGACGATACGGAACTAAGTAATTAACGAGAAATAATGAAGAGATTGGAATTTCTTGGCTTTGGATTGAGTGTCCTACCTACAAACCCCCCATTTCACACACGGCCCTCTGTGTAACCTCCACCAACCACTTTTTTGCAGAGCTGCAGCATGAAATTATTAACTGGAAGCATAAGAACTTCGTGAAGTAGACTAGTAATTACTATTTTAAAAAATTTAAACGTTATTGACTGATAATACATTCTAACCTATTGGAATTTGTGCTAGAAATTTTTATTCGACTTGAGTAAAGGCTTTGTAAACTTCCAGAACACACATCGCTTGCACCACTCTGAACTATTCATATGAATAAAGGAGTATTGTAGTTGACACATTTTTGACAATGTTCTTTTCAACTACACGCACGCAGTGCGTTGCTCAATTGTTGTTGAAGGTACTAAACCACACAAAATTCTTCAGTAAGCGGTATTATTAGCCTTCATGACCATAAAACATTAAGTACGAGAATCATGTAAACCTTACGATAATCTAAGCCAATGTTAGAGATGTTCAAGAAATGATGTAAATATTTTTAAAATTTAAACAGCTTTAAAAATTCACGTCGGATGGGAAACCCGATCGAAACTTTACCATCTTTTAAAAAGAGTAAATATCAAGTAAGACACGAAATACAATGCTCTTAACAGACTTTCACTTGCTGACATTGTTATGCTTATTTTATTTTAAAGGCTTTGTAAGTAAATTTACTCAGTTCATCTATCTAATGCCTGATATTTACCGCACATCCAAATTTATGCCTGATTTGCTGCACTTTTGCCCTCGTAGGTTCACTCATACTCCTCTCACTGAAGAGTTGCGTTCATCATCAATGTTCAGAAAGTGAGGACTCTCACTTTTTGTTCTCAAAAATAAAAGCTCTCTGGCTCATTTTCTCGCACGGCAAATACTGTATGTCCAACTTCTACTCAGTAGTGACAGTTATTGTGGTGGAAAATGTACATTTGGGCTACTTTTTAGCTTTTTCACATTCAGATTATGCCAAATTATTATGCCACTAATTATACTCTCATCGTTCAATAACCATTTCCAGTTTGCACTACATCATATTGCTTTCACACACTTAAACGCAGACTATCCTAAAAAATCCCTTTCCTTGCTCCCCTTTCCTCTTCATTTTTAGCTGCATTACAGTTTTGTGCTTCTACGTTCAGTTTGCCTCGACCCATTTCACCATGTCTCCAATATATCGATTAAACTCTGCAGTCCTCCAGTTTGCTCTCTGAACAGAGCGCGTGACGCAGTGTTCCATAATAAAACACGCTGCGGCCACCGCTTCTCTTCAAACTCTCCTGGATTCAGGTCACTGTAGAATATTGCCCAGATTTCTTGTTGGATTAGAGATTTTTGTATCTTTCATTTTGCTTACACTTTAAGCCCATTCTTTTCGATGCCTATTGACGTTCCTTAAGACAACAAGTTCGGAATATTTGATTTATGCAATTCAGGTCAAACGTTATCCAGACCGAAGTGAGTGAGTAGGAAGTAACTATTTTGTCGAACGTCTTACCACTTTAATGACGGCTTGAATTAGTGACTTGGGTCGATATCATACGACAGTCGCCTTTACAAAGGAGCAATACGGAGAGTTGCGTGAGTGGCCTGTACTCGGTACAGTATGACGGTTAAATGCTATTCTATAGAGTTCAAGAAGAGTGATTCATCAGAAAAAAATGAAATATCAGGGTTGTTCGTGTCCTCGCGGTAATTTGTGTAGTTGTACGGACGCACGCGACCATTTTCTAAATTCAAATTAGCCTGGAAACTTATTCTGGACGACGGCTTGTGGATTCAAGTAACGCTGTCGTAAATCTTGCCATGACTTAAATCCCCTAAATTTGTAAAATTTTATCATCAAGCTCTTTTAAATAAATACAGAGCAAAAAGTATGAGTCCATTCTACGACAAAATCTTTCTTAGATCAGATGCACCTATGATTTTTTAGGTTAAGCAATGTCATTAATCTCTACATAAAGCAGCGATTAAAATTGTGTCAACTTATGATTTGTGGATCGGAACTCGTAAACATTTCAGATCAACATCAGATGATTTTGATGTGAGAAACAGCGGCAAGGAATTCA
The DNA here is from genome assembly GCA_014220935.1 of Platorchestia sp. MABIK. Lineage (NCBI taxonomy): Eukaryota > Metazoa > Arthropoda > Malacostraca > Amphipoda > Talitridae > Platorchestia > Platorchestia sp. MABIK. The sequence goes on from JACJUY010000241.1 coordinate 180,361, forward strand.
CTGCCGCAATTGATCGAATTTTCTTTCATTGTTTTATTGGGATGGGTCATTTACACCGTTTTCAGAGCACAGTGAACTGGCATCAGTACTAAGTATATGAAGACGCATGCATACTTAAGACAACGACATACCTTCGTGCGAAAATGGCATTGAACTCAAACTTTGAATCAGGAAACCATGTCTGTACACTAGTGTACAGTGTACAGCTGTGAGCTAGACACTCGATCAATGCAGGTTGAGCTGATGGTGCACTGCTGATGTGGACTTCAACTAAATTTCGCTTGTTTCCGCAATTTTTGCATACCTTTGCAAGCAAATGACAGAACATCCTTTCAGGTGCGTTTTATAAGTTCAATGTACGATCACTAGTTAAAATTGTACTTAAAAGCACCATTCGCAACAATACCTAGCTGTAACACTGTTAAGAATGTGTTGAAAGTGCCATATGAAACAGGACCAAGCCATAATAATCTGCACCCATACCAGGTCATAAGAATATAAAAATAACGTACGCAGCGCTATATTACATAAGACACGAACTCGCTCAAAAACATCGTCATGTATACGAAACAAATTCGTTACAAAATACACAGCGCTATGGTACATAAAACACGGCATGAGCGAGTTCAAAACACCTTCTTGAATACGAAACAAATAAGGTGCTAAAATTAGGCTACCGAGAAGTATTCATCTTGACGTGGGAAAACAGTAGCGCGGTCTAGGCGAAGGCGCGGCAGCTCGCCAGCAGGTCAATATGGAGGTACGTGACAAGCATCCCTCTGCGCCAGACGCGGCCCCGCCTGAGCTGGTGCGACGATCTGCCTCAGGCATGAGGCTAACGTGCGACAACTGTAGCGTGCAATGCCCTCCTGAGCTGAAGATTAGCATGTTAGCGGGAGCTTTGGGAGCTTCACGGTTCTTGCTGTGTAATTTGAGTAAGATTTTTGGTTACATCTGTTTTAAAAGCAAGCCATTTTTTAATGTTAGTAAAATATTGTTTATGTTGAAGTTTTTTTTGCTTATCTGAGGCGTTTTTTATTGATTGGAAATATTTTGGCGAAATTCCTGTTCGGCAATTTTGAAAAAAGCGGACGATTCGTGCAATATTGAAGGCCGATGACACGATGTAATGCTCCGGCATGCCGCGTGACCAGTTCCGATGTGGAGAGACGGTCAAAGCTCACTCATTTTCGTTAATCGTTGATTGAAGAATAGACACTCCATTCTCTTCATGAAATGAAAAAACTCGCTAAATTGCGTAGCGTTTGCTGGAAGGTTGAAGAATTATATTAGCTTCCACTCAGCTAGACTGTTGTGATACCCATCTACATTTGCCAACTTAGGATCTTTGTGTTAAGACATTTTATAAAGCCAATATTGAATTTTGTATAAACATAATTGAACATAAACCTTTTTTTTTCTACTTCTATTACGGGCCTCATTTCAGTCGGAGTCCTTTATGTGGGTTTGGCTGAACTTTTTAATTTGCTACGACGATTTTTGTTTTCACTTTTGTCACCATTCTTGCAGCACTCGATATTAATATTATTATATGGCTATAGTTGGGCTTCACTCTCTAAACACCTCATGCTGATGATCGATTAATTTTCATTCAGGCTTCATTATAACTTAGTTTATCTCATTTTCAGCTGCGCTTATAAAGGCTTAATAAAACGCTTTTGTCGAAATACATTTCATGTATCGAGTAAACTGTTCTATTATCAATACTGGACATACCTACTATATTTATATAGGCGTCCTCATGTTTTCCCAATCAATTGAGATCACTTATTCAATGTGACATCTCGATCAGGTGCATAGGAAATACGCGATTCAGATGTCAAATCTGCAGCATTACATTCTCTATCCATTGGTGATTTTTCACCGTACGGTATAATTTATTTACGAGGGAAATATTTCATTAGGTTAGGGCATTCAGCGCCACCATTTCGCAGTCTTCCTCCTAGTCTTTTCTGGTACATGTGTTATAGTGAACTATTTAGTCAGTTTTCATGTCCATGACTGGTTTTCCTTTTCACGCCTATTATTGTTAAATTAAGTGGGTTATGTGTTAAATGTCAGCTCAAAGTTCTTGTGTTTGGAAGCAAATTATTGTATATTCCTTTTTACAATTCTCGGCTACATACTCCCAAAATGCGTCTAAGGTCGTTTTGATTACCATATGGCTTTCAATTGGCATCGGCCTAAAAAGCGAGCCAAAAGTCAACGCAGTGCGTGCACAGACCTCTTTTCTCATGTCCTGTAAAAGTTGCCAATAGCAAATGTCTGATGTAGGGGTAAAATGCTCTTTCGTGCTATTATTTTTTACACGAAGGACGCTTCACCTGTGACTGTAATGAACCTTTCTGTAAAGTCCATGGAGTGTGAACTTTCCTAGACACACAAGGATTTAAACCGACAGCTGAAATTTACAAAATCAGGTTCCTAGTATCAGAATACAAACAAAATTTGAGTGGAAATTCTTTTTACCGTGCATCTTTCATTCTGATGAATAATGTTACACCTAATACCTTCGCGCGCAGTTTTGATCACATTTGTTCACATGTTTCCAGGTTTGATGCAATTTTTTGAATGAACTTACCATTTTTCAGTTTACGAGCCCGATTCTGACTACGAGGGCGATGAATATCAAAAAATTCACAATGAGTACAAGAACTTGGTGGACTTCATGCTGGGCTCCTACATGGAGGACATCGGCATCACGCCCGAGCAGTTTGAGACAGCGTGTGGCAAGGCTTCCACAAATATCAAATCCAAGTTTCATCAGGTCTGTGCACAATAATTCCTCTCAAATACTTTTCGGGTCAGCACTTCATCAGGTAAAAAAGCCCGTAATTTCAACAAAATTGCTTACAACTCACAATGAATGGTACTACAACTTATAATTCTACTCAATCTTTATTTTTTTATTGGCGGCTTCGCTATTACCATTGTTTTGTAAGGATGAAATTGCAGTTTCTTAATTCGAAGGGAGAGAAAGGCTTAGTGAAGTTAAATTTCAGTGAGTAGAAGAGCTCCTCTTCTAACTTTTTCTGCTCTTCTTCTTCGTTTGCCATAATCACCAAAGGAGCTAGACATACTCTGGTGAGATTAGCGCGAGGGCCGGATTGGGATCGAACCAGGGTTTTCTTGACCAATGTGTGATGCTGAAGCATCGCGCCTCGGAAAAACAATACCAGCAATAACAACGGAGGAATAGAAGAACACATGGAATGGTTGAGACAATTTTAGGTGATGAAAAGCAGAGAGAGAGAGGAAAAAATTTCATCTCAAAGTTTTTTATTGGCAAGAAGACTGACTGGGTTGAAACCTAATTGATTTATCTCTCAAATAAATGTAAAATGATCGATCAGTGACAAAAAAAGCAGTTAAACACAAAATACTCTCCAAATCGCTATTAAATTTTCTGAAATGATTAGGCAAGAGACAGGAAAATGTAGTGGATGTCGTTCGTTGCGACTAAAAAGTCTCTGTCACTGGAGGCCTGTAATCGCTATGACTGATCAGCCTGTAGGCGAGTGCTATTCCTTCTGAAAAATGTCTTGATGAATGTGGTTAGAGTTACTGAAGTATGTTTTTTATATTGTTTCCACTGCCTTTTAAATTTTTTCATTCTATTATGGGTCGTGATATATTTCTTGGCTAAGTGTTTAAATTTTTCTTCGGTGAGGTACAAAAAACGGATTTCAAAATAGGTTTATTAATGGACTGAACTTTCATCTCAACAAATTTATTATGTGAGAGGAGATCAATTATTTATTAACTGCTAGACGGATACTGTTCGTGGCAATAAATGCTCCATCTCATACGTGAAAATCTGCAAAATTCACAACACTTTGTTGTGACTTTGTTCAACAATACAGATTATGCATTCAAAACTTACGTATCCATTCATAGTCGGCCAATTCTAAATATTTCATACCTGAACTCCAATTTACACATTACATACCCGTGCCTCTTGGTACGGGTTATGTAGTGTGTGTACAAAACCTGGTGAGTTTTTTTCGCATTTATTATTTAATCAATATGGTTCAGTCAATGCCACGTATGGTCCTTGTACACACACACTGCCTCGCTCACCGTCATGGTATCGCGCGTTGAGCTCACCTTGGCGTGCAGTCGCTGTTCGAGCAAGTGTGGGCCGCGGACGACATCGCCATCTTCAACATGATGATGGCCCGCAAGAACGTGGAGCTGCAACTGCAGGCGCTCGAGATCCTCCAGCACCGCTACGGCCTCGTGCCCCAGAGCTTCGTGGCTGACGGCCAGCTGCCGCCTGATGAGAATGCGATCATGGAACAGGTCTTGAAGTGAGTCCTCTGGTACTTGAGTCAGGACCAGCTCCTGTATTCCTCACATTTTGGCCTCTGTTCCTCGGTTTTATGAGTCAGCAGCAGTCTGGAGGCTGCTGTATTCCTCACTTTCTTGCATTTTAACCTTTGTTCCTTTGTTTCTTGAATTAGCAGCAGTCTGGAAGCTAGTGCATTCTTCACTTTCCGACATCACAGAATCCATACTTAAGAGAAATATATACTCATAATGTGAACTATTAGTCGTGAAGTGAGTCATGGGGAACTAGCTCATACCACGCAGGTCTTGAAGTGAGCTCATTTACCTACATAATCGCTAAAATTTTTTGCAGTGAGTAATTTTAACGGCGCTATTGAACTTTATGTGTCTCGAGGTGATGTGCCATTAAAAGACGGCAGTCATAAAATCCCTTTCTTTGCCTTCGTTTCTACGAAATAGAAGAAGAGTCTGTGATTTTTTGCATTTGTTGTTGTACGAGTGAGAAAAGTCTTGAAGATAAATTTTGATGCAAGTTATTTATTATTGTCTTCATTTTAAACTGGAGTTCTGTAACCGTTACACATGTTTCTAAATTTTGAACCGGCTAGAGGAATCGGATATTCGAAGGGTTAATCGCATCATGAGTTTCTTATTTTAACATATTTCAGCAACCGTCGTGAAAATTAAAATGCCTAAAGAGTGGCTGGAAAATTGTCCCTCTACACGTAAAAGCTTCAATTTTCTGCACTTCTACTGCATGATCTAATGTAGATGAAGTATCAAGTTTCTCGATAGAAAGCTGACTAATGTCAAAAGTTTATCATTTGTTTTCTTGTCTTTAGAACATTAGCAGTTATTTTTCTGTATTGTTTTGCTGTCTGAACACTATTTTATACACTGATTTTTACAAGTTTACATGCACATCTTCATCAAAAATTTCCATAGTTTCTTAAATTGTATTTTTTCTTCACCATATTAGTTCAAACATTTTAAAATCTTTCCTCATCTTTCCTCATGGCCGGCGTTCTTCCATTTCATTTCCATTCGAATCATTCCTTCTTCAATTTATTTGCAAACAATGGCCTTTTTAACGTTTCTTGCAGTTCCGTTCTTTTCAGAAGTTGTGTGAAAAACATCATAGGTGATCACTTGATTCATTTTTCTTGAAAGAATGCTCATTTACTTGGCAGCCACCGGGTGAGTAGCTAAACGGGTGCGTGAGCACATTCTTGCTTACTTTGATTTAGAGAGTCACTGGAGTAGCACAAGGCTTACATTGCTTTAGGTTTGCTTCTTCTGATTCACGAAGTCGGTTGAGAAGTAAAATGCTTTTTTTGATTCAGGTTTGTTTCCAGAGATTCAGAAAATAGCTTTATTAGCATGAGGCTTCTTCTGATGCTAACTTGCTTGTATTGATTCAGAAAGTCACTGGAGGAGCACGGGGCTTCCTTTGATTCTAGCTTGCTTGCATTGCTTCAGAAAGCCACTGAAGGAGCACGGGGCTTCCTTTGATTCTAGCATGCTTGTATTGCTTCAGAAAGTCGCTGGAGGAGCACGAGGCGCTGCAAGCTATGCTGGACGACGAGACGCGGGCGTTGGAGAAGACAATCGCTGTGAGCTCTGGTGAGAAAGAGCGCCTTGAGATGGAGAAATGGCAGGAACAGATCAAACTCCAGCGAGCCCTCAACCTGCCTGAGCCTGAAGCCCTTCCGGAGACTGAAGCCAAAGCTGAAGAGGTACGATGTTCTAGAATTTCTGCAATGTTACAATAATCTACTGTACGATACTCAGTTCTCTGCATTTAAGAAAGAAAACCGTTCATTTTCAAAAAAATTTCTACAAGAAATGCATCACAATCTATTTCATTTTAAATACTTCATGACAAAATGTCTTAAATTGATAGGCAAACCATTCGGAGTAGACAAAAACCATCTCGGGAGTTAAATATGTGACTGGAAGAAACAAAATAAAAACTTATTTTCATGGATATTTTACTCTAGGCACAAGGACTGAATGCTTACAAATTCTATAAATACTCCGAGAAAATTTCTTGGAGGAAATCTCTGATATTCTCACAAGAGCTAAAGCTTTTGCGACAGTCGTTGATACTGTCCAGAATACAAACAATTTATATATGCAACAAATCGAAGCTAAGGAATTTAATATGAAGCTATTCAACTCAGAGCAAATGTATCTTAAGTAAATTGCATCTTGTGATGCAATATACAGACTAATTGCTATCGAATGCTAATAATTTTGATTTTCTCGTCGTGAACCAAATTCGAAAAACTAGCATGCGGTGAGATAAATTTGTATGGATCCCACGTAAAATGGGTGTTCAGAGGAACACGGAGGCAATTTTGTTATCTCTCATTTTTTATTCAGAATGGAAGTCCCCGCATAACTCCTAACGATCATCGGTTGCTAGGAATACAAAAGAGAGTCAGAAAACATAGACTTCATGGTACATCTTGACTGTACGTGCAGCGCTCCGTTGCACAGAGGCTGCCTCACTAATTGTGCAGTTCTGTGGTGGTCCAAACTGAGCTCATCCATAACGGGATGAAAGTTTGCTCATCATATTCATGGTTGTGTTATTGCTTAAGTTTTAGTTTTCTGCTACAGGTTGGAGAAGAAGATTTGGCTCGCCGTAAAGAATACCTCAAACAGCAGAGAGATAAACTGCTGGCTCTCAAGCAAAAGGAGCGCATGAAACAACTCAAGGAATTTGAAGCTGCCTCCTCCAGCGGTCGGCCCAAGTCTTCATACGCTGCAAAAAAAGTATGTCTGTCGTCCTTTAAAGATTCTGAAACCACTGTGGTATCATAAAGTTAGGTGTGGAAATAAATCAACCGTTAAGTCATTCAGTACGTTAATCGACCGGATTCTGACCGGTCACACTCTTAATCCTGAGACTCGACTCTTCAATTATAAATCAATTTTGAAGACGTTGACAAAAAAATGCAACAAATACCGAAATTTCATCACCGTTAAATGTAAAGGAATACTGAACTACCTTATTCAATTGAGAAAGACGTTTAATTTTTGGACTCATTTTTAGACTTCATTACTGCAGTTCATACATTCTGGATTTTTAACGACCTTTCTCTCTGTAACTCTATCATATGTGCTGTTACGAACGCCTGCGGCTTAAATTTTGTACATTTCCAGTTTATAGGGATGTGAAGTAAAGAAAGACGGCGATATGTGATGTTCATTTCCAAGAACGGTGTAACTATGTATAATTTGACAAGTCGTTGATGTACCAGAAATTATCAGAGATTTTTCTCGTTTCAAAAATTATCTGCTGAATTTCAGCACGTTCATGAATCTTTTGTTTATGAAGACGTTGACGATCTTCTATGTTTGTTTTTAGGAGCTACAGATACCAATTCACGCCATAAGTAAGAATTATTAGAAAATTTGAGAATAAAATAATGTTAGATGACATTTATTTGATCTGTACTAGTTGGTTGAGTTGACGGAGCAATACTTAAATGATTATCGTTTTCAACTCAACGAACTAAAGATTCTACATGCTTTCAACGGCGCGCAATGCATTAGAGTCTACCCTACTCTTACAAATAACAAACAAGAAGATATGATGTGCAAGACAATAACGTCTGCTCTTCCCCTTGCAACAGTTTCCCCCAGATACGCTATGAAACTTCAAGATGCGTAATTCTTAGTAGTATGTAAATCTCGTCTATAATTAGTTCACTGCTCCATTCCGAGAAATGAGTTAACATTTTGACCGCTATTGGTTAAACTGAAGTTCGATATTCAACTCAAATTTAAAGTCAATTGAACGAGTAAGTAATTTTGAAAATAGCAAACATCAACTGGATCGTGCCCTCATTTAGCTTTTATTGAGTGATTATGAAAACTGAGTTTGTGGCTACTGGTCGGTCACCAGCATTATAAATATCCCCTCGATGGCCACCGGTGGCGCACGTTGCGGTCAAAGTATCAAGTCTCCCTCCTCCACGCAGGTGATGGCCGGCTCCACGATCGACCCGCAGACCCTGCAGGTGCGCAAAGCTCTGGCAGCTCGCCTCAAGGAGGAAGTGATTGGCGACTAAGTCGGCAGCGTTGCCTCGCTGCTGCTGATTTGTCCAAAAATAATATGGGTGTGATTGGTGTGCTGATGGAGACATTGATGCTGGCGTATGTGGGGATGAAGTTTTCTTTGTTACAGAAATACTTCCATCTGAGTTGAATATCGTTGATGTGAAGACTGCAGGTAGAAATCTAGGAATTAATTGCGTGGACTACCATAATTTCTGTCGCTGAATTCTGATGCGTTTTTTAACTTTACATCGTGCTGTTCGAACTCACGCCAATTTAATTCGAGCGTTAAAATGTTGAGAGAAGTAATAACTACGGAAAATGAAACTTCCAGCGTCAGAAACATTTTGTTCTGAAGTTTTTCGTATTCCTGAAATGTATTTTGCCTGTGCTACTATGATGTTTTGATTTTCGAGCATCTTTAATTCCCAATTTTTAATATGAATATAACTCACTGGCACTCGCACTGTGTGGACCAATTATAATGTAATCTTTGATGTTCCGTAGTAAATAAGGGCGGAGTCAGATTTTTGGTACCTTAGTCCTCCTTAAAATAGCGAGTGTCATCTTTCTTTTCATTCTAGCTCTGCCTAGCCTGATGAGATTCGCTACATGGAGCAAATTGTCACGCTTGTAACATTACTTGGATCGAAGATAAGTTCTTTTATCCAAATGTTAATTCCTTCATCTAATGCGAATTTTTGTTGCTAATTTGTTAAACTACTGCTTTACTGAGACTTTCGGACAAAGCAGAGCAAAGTAATGTTGCCTAAGTGAGCGCTACACACTATCCAGACGATGTTTCATCACAATATTCAGAGTTACACCAAAACATCAGTTTCTTATTCCTTCATGATGAGATTTCAGGCTTTAGCTACGATTTAATTTTGGCAACTGGTTGCTGTGAATTTAAAATATTTATTAAATTATTTGAAGCAAAATACGAAAACCAGAATGAAGTATTTGAAAAAAGTTATGAACGAAGGTATAGAATGCATACTTTTCAGTTGGTATATTTTACTTGCGCTGACTGATTCTTTTTTTTACTCTGCCTACATTTTGGTTTTTCGTTCATCCGAGATGTAAATGTATGGAATTGCGTTCATCCAAGAGGCACAAGACTGGTCTCGACTCTGTAATTAAATTGAATTGACTTCGAGAATGTCTACACAAAAAGCTCCTCAAACTAATTAATGAATTTCATTACATGAATACATGGAAACATATTCAAATTCTTGAAATGAAATAAATAACATTCGGCTGCAGCTGTCAACAGTGTTTCGTCGTTGGTTTTCCTAAGTTCAGATTTAGGGCAGTTAACTCGTCATAACATATGGTTTTACTATGGCAGTTAACTCCAGTCATTTCATGTGATCTTATTTCCTGTATTACCCGAGCGGGGATTTGCTCCCAAACCGATGCTTCTCTGTAATTTGCGACGGATGTAAATACGTAGACCAAATTTTGGCAAAAATTCTAAAGATTGTCCCGTGCGAGCCATCCATCGCTACCGAATTTAGAAGAGAGCAGGGCTATCTTTCGTTTGACTGATCTATGGTAATAACATGGATGGGAGTTGACAAAATCAACATGAAAGAGCACGGAAGCGAGTCCTTCACTGATGGAGGAGTCAGCCTACATGACTTCTTGATGTTGCTTCCTTCACCTCAGACTTCTACATTTAATTTGAGTCTCTATCGACAATTTTCATTCAGCCTGCCGTATTTAAGCGCGTTCTTTATTGTCATAATGTGTTTTCAATTTGGTTGCGATATCCGTCCTTAACTAAAATGTGTTCATTCGTTAAAATATGTATGGCCGAGTAAATAAGTCAAGGCTTTTTGAAAATCGATAACTTTGTTGTCTGTGTGAGATTTTTACTTTCTTTCAACGCATCTGTTGGCTCTTTGTTCAAAAACTTGGATGGCTATGTAGTTGTCTTGTGAGCTGCTGGAGAATTTGTATTAACTCTTCAAGATGTATCGCTTATTTTTAATTATTAAAATAGGGCAGTATGATCTAAGCACGGTGTGTGATGCACGTTTTAAACGAGGGTTAGAGATCCTGAAGCATAAGGGGTCGTACGAAATTTCTTTCACTTTGGTGCTTCATAAAATACTCTCCATTCTTACGCCTAACTAATGACCATCAGCAATAAAACATAATTTGCAGGCTTTAATACATTGCGATAAAATTATAAGGCGAACATCAACAATCGCTTTAAGGCCAACTTCAAACAACAAAATAAGAGAAGAATTAATTAACTGATTTACATGAAAACCTACAATGAAGTACTGTTTGTCTCCATTTATCAAAAAAGTACCCTTGTGCACTAATGCTTCGCATTCTTTTCTACTTCCGCTATTATTGTATAGTATGATCAACAAATTGATGTTTCACCATTATACGTCGCAGGTATATTGAGTTAGTCGTTTGGTCACATCTTGACTTTTCTCCAACTATGATATTCTAAAAGAAAAAAATATAAAAATGGAGCTAATCTGATTTGTTTTATTTCACAATTCTTGCGGATTTATTCTTGCAAGAACTACAATTCATGGAAGAAATTTGAATTGCATCAACGTTGAATGGATGGTTTTTATATCGAACATCTATAATGAGCTCGAAGTTGTGATCAAATGACTTGATTTAACGCAACAAAAAGGGCAACTCCTAATGAACATCTACCGATGGTTTGCAGTGCCCAGAAATAAATCTTATTTAAAAAAACTATACACTTAAGAGCTCTAAAACTCCAATAGCCAACCTGGCAACACAATCCAGACTAAAAGATAAATAAGGTGGGCTTGCATTCTTAATATCAGCAACTGTTTCGTCAGTCGTGCTCCACTTCACATTTCGTCGTGTCTCTCAGTTGTTTAACGAATATTGCCTCCTGGGATTCACATCGGTTTGAAACCAATATTTAATCAACGTATGAAGATAACAATAAACTATCAGTGTACCAGTCCTAGTCATACATCCCTTGCGTTAGATCAATAAAGTACAGGAGATGAAGAAAAACGCATTGAAGCTGGCACTTGACATCATCTTCTATAATAAACAGCATCATTCTCACCCTTAAATCTATTTATTCGTTTAAAGGCATAAAATAGCTTGCAAGGACACCGCCTCTTGTTGGGCAAAAAAACGAAAGACCAGGAAAAAGTAGCATGTTTGCGGCTCCGTGCTGAACTGTGTCATACTGTCGAACACAGGTACAAGACCTGATGTCTCATTTACTGGAGGAACGCGAGACGTTGGAACTGTGAACAATATTGAAATTTGCATTTTAATCTGAACTTCTAGAAATAGTCTTTCTTTCAACCAGGAGGAAAAATTGAGGCATACTAAATTTGACAGAACATATATTATTTTTTATACATATATATATTTTTTTTCGAAAAAGTTCAGTAAGATTAACCCATGACGACAGCAGTAGACTGGCATGGAGCGCACAGCTTTTCTTGATTTTCAGTTTCATGTCTGTGCAAGTAAGGTTGTAACAAGTATGTACTAATGTGTCGAGATTTATTGTTGTATCTCACGCTAAAAGGCCGTTTACACTAAGGGACATTTGGCCGTGAGGCGCGACACGTGTAAACGAGACTCACCACTGAGGCTCATATTTGTGTGTGTGTACGAAGCTCCTCATTCGCCACGATAGTTGGGAGGCTTTTGAGTGTCGCGCATCACGAATTCGACTAGAGCAAATAGGGAACTTCGCATACACACACACAAATATGAACCGCAGTGGTGAGTCTCGTATACACGTGTCGCGCCTCACGGCCAAAATGTCCCCTAAAGTAAACGGCCCTTAAGGCCTCAGCTTGCGGAGGGTCATTAGACTTTACCGGGGGAAAACGTAATGCATTATATATTAAGGCTATTATCACACGCAAATGTCTTCGATTCTATTCGTCCATCTGAATGTTTAGTAAGAACAACGTTTGAACAACCAAATTGAAAGTAGGTTATTGTGTCCTCAAGTTCAAGAAAATTCATTAGTTTCACAATGTCAGCGTCGGTGGCTGTTACGGATGAGCGGATTTCATTGTCGCTGTATTGATGACGGTCGTCATATCCCAGCAGCGGACGGACCTTCTCCTCATCCAATAATTCCTGCACGTCGAGTACTGCGACTTCAGCGTACCGCCACCGCCTGTACAGTGCAATGACTTCGCGAGGGGTCGACAGAACGATATCGTTTTCTCTCAATTTTTCTACTAGGCTAATTGTAGAATGAGCATTCAAGTTTGAATCATGAATGTGCATGCCTGATAAGTATTTCTTCCTGACGCTTGAAATAAATTTGACTAGGGAGGCTAGTTTTGATTCACAAATAGAAAAAAATGTGAAGTCACACAGCGGCGTTTCAACACTTGGGAGTTCTACTTTGAATACATCCTCATGAGGAAGATCAAAGTCAGTTTCGAACCACATTAAGTTCGGCAACGTTGTCTGAACTTGGAACAGCTTTTTGAGTGCCATTTCAGACGTAACTTTTACTCGCACGCACGTCAAATAAGGCGCAGTCGATGGAGTGAGCTTATTGATTGCCGAGAAAGTCAAACATCCCAGAAAGTCCTGTAATCGCGCGGTCGGAGCTGATAACGCTGACAAGAGAACTTCATCACTCGTGGCCGAGGTGCCTCGCTCTAAATGGTGCATCAGACCCAATCCAAAGCTCACATCTAAGTTTCCGAGAGCACTGACGATCGATGACAGCTCGACCGGAGCCTGCCCGCGTCTCACCAACAGCAGTAATCTCCGCGGTTGGACGTAGTTGACGTACGGAAGAAGAAACTCCTTTACAAGGCAGTTGTCGAAAAGTTCGAGCTGGCGAGGGAACACTGCGTCTTTGAATAACAAGTCTACCAAACGGGTTTCTCCCTGTAGCTCACCCATCAGGTGCAATAGGTATGCTTGAGGGTCTTTTGAATTTTCATTCATAAGGTACAGACTCTTGAGCTCGCGATGAACTCTTTTGTCGTCAATAAGGCTCGGCTCGTTTAGTACAGCCCTTCGGAGGTGGCCAAGTAACATAACGGCAACTTCGTCACGGTGTTTCAGCCCATTAAGAGATTTGCTGATGGACAGCTTATTTGAATAAATGAATCTGGAGGCAAGAACATGTTGCACTTGAGCATTTACAAATGAGCAATATAAATTGTTGTCCACGGGAAAAACTTTCGGCAGAATCAACAAAAAGTAACTTAGAAACCTGTGCTTGAGGTCGGCAGTGGTACGCACATTTTCAAAATAATCGTCGATTTGGACTGTTTTATATTCAGCATCATACGCCATGTGGCACAAACTGTCAAATAAACTGGAACAAATCGCTAACGAGGCGTTTATTTTTTTCTTAAATTGGTTAAGAAGAAATTGCAAAATAGACCAACAAATTTCGCAGGAAGTTTTGGCTGAGCGAAATGACGCGTCGTTGTTGAACAAGTGTAATAACAAGCCTTGTCTACAGCTTGGCCAGAGAAGAGTGAAAGTTGTCTTCCATGATGAGCTTTTTGCCCAATCTACAAAATTGGACAGAGTTTTGTTCTTTGAAACAATAAAAGGATTGAGCTTTGTGGTTATTTTAGCTATTCGAGTGGGGACGCCTAGTTCTTCATTAAACACAGCTCCCCATTCTTCCACAAGCTGATCAGACACAAAAATTATAAATTTAGTGTTACTAAGTTCACTCGCATAATATTCAATAGTTTCTTTCAACATTGCATTTTCCTCTTGCGAGTTCCTTTGTCTCCTCTCCAGATCATCATCAAAGGACTGCGAGTTAATACTTGCTATCGCAGACGGCCAGTTATTGACTATGAGGAGCATTTTTGCGCTGGACACCCAGTCTTCCACCACGTCTTCTCCATGATTCTGATAGATTTCAGGGGCGAACTCTCGTAGGGTTGACCAAAGGCCTTCACGAACAAGAGTCTCAGCTTCTATGGCCACCACGATCTGGGAAAAGAATTAAGAAATAAAAATGTCAGTCACTGGAATAACCAGGAAAGTCTAATTGATAATTCTCCGGCAGTCAACATCACGAAAACGTGCCGAAGTCTTATCATGCCGCCAGGGCATAATCGTTGTTCATTAATCGTCTCAGCACTCTTCCAAAGAAAACTTTTTCGAAAAAGTTTTGCCGCATTTAAATATTTTTCTGGACAGTCGGAGATAGTTGGAGCATAGTCAGAAAAACATTGATGGTATAAGTGTGTGAGTGTATAAGTCATATTTACTGAGGAGTACCCATCACAAAAATGACGATGTCATCTATAGCGCATCAAAGTTGAGAAAACACAATTAACATCACTCAATATGTGAAAAGTAACTTTGTTCATAAGTTGAACTTTAACGCAACGTTATCTTACTTTATCACAAAAAATCCCTCAGTTCTCGAGAGAACTGACGACGCCTGGAATTTCTCAAAAACGTTTACAAATGACAGTCATTGGGATTGCAAGTAAGGTTGTGATTATTGCAGTATCCCACAGGAACTGGGCCAAATCAGTTTTGGAAGAGAGGTGAAAATCCTACCAATGAAGGTTTTCTATCTTGAAATTAAGTGTGTTTAATTTACTACGCGATCCACAGCAAGTCACTGAACTTATTCGCGCTTAAAAGCATGAATCCTCAAAATTGTCCAGTGTAAATATATCAAGTAATGACTATTCATGATGTTTCACTTTTAAAAAAAAATTTTTAACTTATTTCAACTTCACGAATGAAAACCATTTTGAGGACGCCGATTCTGTCTCATTTTATACAAATTACCCTTCATAGGGTTGTTTGTCTGCTTCATTGGTGTACACACCTGCTCTCATCCATCGTACTGTGCACCGGAACATTAAATGCTAGTCATGACTGTAAATTTATGTTTCTCTTAATTGCAATTCGTTTCTTCTGTTTGAAATTTATTCCGATGCTCTTCTAACAAAAAAATATAGAAGTTGAACGAGAGAGGAGACTCACATGAACATATTTAAAAACGGTTTTCACCAATTATACGTAGTTTCAACTGAGAAATATTATATCAGTTTTGAGCTTGCTTCCACCAGCGAATTAATAAATCACGTGTAAATCAAAATGGGATTGCGTCTAATTATTCTCTTCTTCTCATGAATTTTCCGCACATTTTCTTCCTGCGTATTTTGCTTGTTTTCCAAACACCAATATTTTCTTTCTATTAAAGTAATTAAAAAATTGCCCACATGTCTCCATTTATGTGATTATAACTCCTCAATTATTTTGAAATTATTCGTATTCATAGTTTATGATTTTTCTTTCGGAATTTAAAATCATTGTTCATTTTTAAGTTAGAGTTCATTAGGAGTTAAAGTGTATTTTCATGCTCTTCAATTAGTCACCCGCGTTACCGCAGCATCTCTGTTCTCTTCTATAAGTGTGGTTTCTCAGTTTAGCAGTTCCTTTCCATTTCGGAAGTTTAGATGCCGATGTGGGTAATCAAACAATAGACTGATACATTTTACCCAACGTCCTCTTTACCGGCAATAATTGTTGAGTATTTTACCTGCGCGGTTCCTTTGAGGTTTGGCTACACTCAAGTGGAATTTCTGAAAGCGTAAGTCCAGTCCACCTAATCACTATTGTTTATACACGCGCGCGTACCGTACATAAAGCTCTGAGTGTGACTGCAGCTCTTTTTTTGCTACTTTGGGTTTTCTCCCCCGCAGGGGTGCGGGGTGGGGGTAGTGTCTGCAGGTGATAGAAACACGGGCAGTTCATTGACTTGTTTACGCCTCCAGTTAGACTCCTACGGTCGCGCCCACGTCTGACCGCATGCAGCTTGGATGCCAAAGCACGGACCACACGGATCGTTACAGGAACCGAATTCTATATTAATTTATTACTTAAATGTTTTCGCCCTGTAATCAAACTTATTAATATTTACATTGGATTCAAGGTCCGGAATAACTGACGAATGAAATTGAGCCTATTCATTCAAAATCAGTATAAACAATTCATGCGTAAATGTTTGTTAATATTGTAATAAACACAATTACCACGAGTGATTGAAGTTTGGAATATTTGTATATCCTATTTTCTAAATTACATAGCGAGAGGAATACGGTAGGCATTTCTAAGCTATGCTTCTCTCTTAACTTTTTAAATGGCCATTGAAAACTTTCCTTTTGAATATATTGCAGGACAGACAGAAAAAATGGTACCTTCACAACGAACCGAACATACCTCAACTGAATGAAATCCTTCAAATTTACTCTTTCCGTGACACCAATCGTCCAGAAGGTCGCACAGAAGGGTTTCTGATGACCCTCCGACTCTGTGGTCGTCCGCAACAAGCAAAACTTTTGCTCCAACTCGAAAGCTTTGCTGGGTGTCGCTGTGGCAGAGCAGCGGCAGTAAAACTTGTGACGAAGAGATCGTGATCCTCCGATCAGAATCCCTGAAAAGTTAAATTTTCCAGCATTGGAAATCTTCATGGGGAACGTCAGCCCTGAATATTGTTGAGTTTGCAGTGGACTGCAAACTACAATAAATTTATTGTGAAAGAAAAAAGCATCACTATTTAGTAAAAATTATTATGATTATCAAATCAAATTCCCATAAATCATCCAGTTGCATGCACTCATGGTGTCAATATTAAACTGACAAAATTTAGTCGGAATAACATTAATACTGCGCATGTTAATTAAAGATGATTTACCGACAACATTTAACGAGGATTTCGACCACCGCGAGCACAAAAGTGTACATACTGTCGCTCATCGAGTTGCAAGATTTCTTAAGAGAACCTCAGAAAATTTACCAGAGTTATTAATAACCCAAATCAAGCATAGTATTAGTAGCATAACTAATGCAAATTTTTATCCGTTGAAGTTAAAGTTCAGAAAAGATGATGCATTGTAACTCGAGTATCGTCGTCATTATGAAGGTGGTCCGACTCGACTAGAAGTTTTTGACATGAAAAGTATTAGCGCTCATGGCTTCACGGCTGCCGTGGTAGTGCAAAGTTATGTGAACATTACGAGGTACATTCTATGAAATTATTCTAGATTTAGAAGGAAAAGTATAGATTCAAAGAAAAATAGAGGAGGTTATGTTAACAGTACAAAAATAAAATAACATACTTGGCTTCAACATGTATGGTTGCCAACTTAAAAAAATTGTATTTTAATGTGATGAGAGTTACGTATTTAAACACCGCAGATTCAAACTCAGAATTATGCACACGAACATAGTGTAAATTATTTACTTTAGAAAATTTTGAAAACTATTTTTGAAAGTATTTGCGAAGAATGCGAAACAAAACTCCCGCACAGCACGCACAAGGAATAAAATACAATTTTTCAATCTTAAATTTATTCAGATTGTTTGACAATTTCATTCGCGTTCAGGGATAAGAGAATGCAAAATTTCTTATAAAAAATTTCATACCCCCAAAAGCATAATTATAATCTAAAATTAAAATAAATACTTCATGCTTCGCCTTTCATCAGCCAAAAAATGTCGTATATTTGATGCATGTACAGTCAAACTTTATTTGTCTACGGAAATTCAGAAGAAACACAAGAAAAAATAGTATATTTCCAATCAAGATTATTCAAAATAGACAAAAAATTATACAAAAGGCGTTTAAATGTCTCAACATCAAGTTTCTTAGTTGGTAAACATCAAAGGCATAATACCCGTGTCAAATGTCAAACAAATGATTGACAGGAAAAGATGAAAGTGTGTTCATTTCGTTGAGTTATTCTATGCTAGATATTGCATATAAATAAAAACAGTAAGACACATAATGCCAATGATCTTAAGATGAAAACCGCCGTTGTTAGTGCTTACCTACAAAGGCTACAATAAAATGTGAGTTTAGCTTTTGCGATACCAGGGAATGAGGATCCAAGTAAAATGGGTGTATGTAAACAATTCTGCATCTATAACTAAAACCTTAACATGGCAAAAATTTGGAGCTACCTTTTCGTGCAAGCCCATCAACTAGTGGACCAAGAATATGAGAATATATTAAGACATTGAAAATATTCTTAAATAATATGTTTCACCGCGCTACACATTTATGGAATTTTCTACATAAATAATGCTGGCACAAAAGAAATCATGAGAAAGAGAAAAGGATTGTTCCATATTGCTCACCAAAACATTTTACAACCCGAAATGTTTTAGCCGGTTTTTCAGTACGATATATACCACCATGATCGACCCTACGGTAGATTTACAACTTTTTAAAATAATGTAAAATTCAGCGTGTTTGCATTAACGAGGTTCGCGTAAAATTTAGCGTGAAAATTTTATAACGAGGCTATACATTCCCTTGGATTAATTATTATTTGCACTTGAGGTTCTTCGTCAGAAAATTTTATTCACAGAATGAAAAATCGATTTATTTTAACTTAGAATTCTCCCTGCTTACCACCCAACAGCAGATATTTGTAAGTTGTCAACTGTGTAGATAGGGACATCGTCGAAATAAAACTCGCGCGAACAAAATGCTGCGCGGGTAGAAATGACATGTTTCCGGAAGTGGATGTTTAAACTTTCCCTCAAGCTTTCTGACGAATTCATTTTTCTTTACGAGGAAGT
Organism: Platorchestia sp. MABIK; assembly: GCA_014220935.1. NCBI lineage: Eukaryota > Metazoa > Arthropoda > Malacostraca > Amphipoda > Talitridae > Platorchestia > Platorchestia sp. MABIK. The sequence goes on from JACJUY010000241.1 coordinate 199,327, forward strand.
ATTTCACGGGTCACATATACGTTTATACATCTACTGTCACGTAAAGATAAATATTTTAATGCAGTGTTTTCTTAAGTCCACTGGTAGAATAATATAAAACATCGCAAATTATTCAGCGTAAACAATAGCAGTCACTAAAAGGATAGATTATCTTATTTTACTTCGAAATATTGTCACATTTGAGTAGAACAAACATTGATAAACTGTTTACTTCCATCGTCATTCGAGCACTGGCTGAGGAGCCAGCTGACAAGAGGCATGTGCCAAAAACTAAAAAATAGGTTAAATGCTAATTAAGTAAATGTTACCTAAATTACTGCTCATATTGTTAAAAAATTTGTGCTATCAATCCATAAATATGAGGTACATGCAAACATTTCATTTAATTTGGATGAGCGTGCAATCCAAACGCATAAGTCTAGAACAACTTGCTCAAAAAAAATGCTGATGAACTATTCATTCATGAACTTGAACTAAAATTTTGTAGGTGACTTCTCCTCATATAAGGAATAAAAAAATGTGTTCGAATGAAAAAATTTATTTAGTCGCATTTTTCAATACGATACTCACTACGAAGTTACACTGTCATCGGTAGTAAAATGTCATTCATGTACAGCATCAACATAGCCTTTCTCGTTTCTCGACGAGCAGAGCTTCAAAGAAAACGGGAATCGTTAAAATTTGCTCATTGTTTAATATGAGATACGTTTTCTCTGCCTTAATGTTTAAATTTGGTATTTTATTTGAAAAAATTACATTTATTAGTAATATATTTTTTCAATTGGAGTTTCTTATAAAGTCTTACCTGAAATTCCCTGCGTGTGACCCCCGTGCGTTGTTATTGTCGGTCCAATATGGCCGCGGAGGGACTCGAATACAGTGGCATTGTTGACGTTGTCCTGGGCTTATGTGCGTGCACGCCTTTTTTATTTGTGAATGAATAATTCATTATTTGTGTAAGAAATAAATTAAATTTTTCCTATTTTCAGATCTCTCATGTTGCTGTGAAATTAAATTTACGTTGCATCATCTTTACACTGGCGCTGTTAACGTCTTGAGTAAACTTTTTGGCGCCGGTGAAAAGAGTGGGGATTATAATAACGCAGGAGTTGAAATTAATTCAATTTACAGATGGTGAGTTTGCCACTGGAATTTGTGTTGATCTGTGCAGTGCATAAGGTTTTAACTCATGAAATAATTACGCGAGAAATTGTTGGTTGCTGACGAGCCGATCGCATTCGACTAATCTTGTTCAAGCAATGTAAAGCGTGTTTGAATATCGAATGCAAGTCGCTATCGAAAGTGATATCAGTTTACGAGTGACATTCACCGTCTGTGTCGCAGAAACAGTTTTCTTTGTCCTTTGATTAGAATTTGTGGACGAGAGAAAGTTGTGTTTCGTGCATACCAGGGTTTAATGTATAATTTATTTCCTACTCACTAAACAAAAGTTCAGAAGTATGATTGAATTATTTATGTTATTTATTTAGCTGCTATAGCGGTTGTAGCTGGAGGAAAAACATATTTTGATTCAAACTGAACCAAGTGTTTTATGTTCTTAAGTTGTTATATAATAGAAAGGCATTTAGTGTGTAAAAACGATAACATAGAATATTTTAATTTAGCAATGTGTGGTATTCAGTGCACAGTTACAGAAGTAGTAAGCCACATGTGAAATAAAGTTCTAAAAGCATAAACAATAAATTTGCAAAACTGCTCTAATTTTGGTAAGCCCTATACCTTAGTTATCTCATTACATTACATGAGTTGCTCATTATATACTGTTCACTTTTAATAATTGGTTTAACATACTGTAATATTTGATTATAAAATGTTAGTAGCAATTTCCAGCATCATACCAATTATCAATCTAACCTAATAATACCCGTCGTGTGTTTATTGATATAATTATTTATTTATCTGGTTGGTGTCCGCTTCTTAAGAAACATAAGATGTTTGAGTGTGCGGTATCATGGAGACCGAATTCCTCAGTGTGATGGCCTTACATCCATTGAGATGTTTGCCATTTTATCAGGATAGGTTTGTTTATAGGCGAGGTTTGGTCAGATTAGGACAGGATAGGTTAGCATTGGTTAGGTAATATTGACAGAATTTTTCCACGAGTCCACCAAGCTTAACGATGACATTGTCCAAAAAATTTCCACGGGTTCTGCTACTACCTAACAATACCCTTGGTTAATTTGTTTGGATTCCGCTTCTTCCATTTCTCTGTCACGCTCATTAAGATAGCCATAATGACCGTATCTGTGATACGAGTTTCACTGATGCGCAAGTACAAAAATTTTTTTTATCAGCAGTACTGCTAGGATGGATATATTTGTCAGTCATCCATATCTAAAAAATGTTTTCAAGAAAGGTATTGAATCCTGTCATTTTTGGTAGGCCTTGCACACTAGTACTATAATTAGAGCAGTATCTGCTGTCTGTCTGTCCGAAGCCAGCCAAAAGTGTGTGATGAGCGTATCTGTGATACAAGCTTCATCAACTCCACAATCTCCAGTGGATCAATCCATCAGATTTGAGTAGGAATGAATATCACGTAAATTCTTAGGAAACAGGAACGTGTGTCATTTAATTTGTCAAACATTGTTATACATTTTTGACGGGCCGTGTGCACTCGGCCTCATCAACTCTCGAGAGATTGAATTTTTAATTTGTTACGGTCCTTCTTATTTCAAATAAAGGGGGATGGACTAGTAACAATAATAAGCACAATTGCATTTCATCTTTTACTATCCTTTGAAATCAACCAAGTTAATGCATTTAAAAATGTCAAATTTCAATCTAACACAGCATTCATAAGCACTCAGGCAGGTTGTAAATTTAGGATTGAAGGACAAATTAGAAAGAGCACCACATTTTTTCATCAAATGGGGAAACTAGTTCCCTTTTTCAAATATCTATTTAGTTCTAAAAACTTCAAATCTGTAGATATGGAATAGTTCATTTACGTAAAAGCACTAGAAGTCATCAAAATATGCGTAGTTGATGTTACTTTATTGTCATTGGATAATTTACAAGATTACCAATTAGCAAACTATTAAAAAAAATGTTAAACTTTTTAATGATTGAATTTAGCTAAGTTTCAAAGTAATGTAAGTAAGCAACAGCAACATTAAATAACTAATTTGCTTTTGGATCTCTGATATTCTTATCCCATTATCACTATATTTGACAATACCAAATTGTAAGACCTTAGGAATACCTATTCTCTATCAAATAATGAGATTTTCAACCTCCTTGCACTGAGTTGGATTATTTTGCTCCTACAAATTTGTCTCAAAACTGCACTGCATAGTATGCAGAACTGCCTTAGCTATGAAATTTTGATTATATCTTCTGCAGGAGTAATCAATCATTTGAGTTCTGTCAGCTTCACCACAATGTTCTGGAAAATAAAGATATCTTACAATAAGCAAAACCAGCACAACAGTGGTAATGAATGGATCTCAAGTTTGACTACTCAACTTTCTGCACAGACACTGTCCGACAATGTCTTTTTCTGGACGAATCAGACAAAAGTTCTCAGCTTCCTGTCATTGTTAGGTAAAGCACAGCAAAACCTTTAGATATTTGCATTTTGGATGAAAAAATTGATACTAAGTTATTGACATACGAGCTGTTAAACACAGGAGCTTATTAAATCCTGTAAGATAGAATTAGTATTTTATTCAACCAAATTCTTATGTGCTGTTAATTCTCTTGCAGCAAAATAAAACAGGAGAAAGCATAAGAAAAATAACACCTCTAGAATTCAGCTGTCACGATAAAGTGCTGCTATGATCTAACTCCAACTACTACGGCTGACATTAATGAGTCCGTGGCATATGACGTACTGGTTATCCCAGTGATGCCGTCTAATGGGAGTTTGTGACAAGGATTGGTGGATCCTGACTCCTGAGTAGTTTAGTGGACAAGTCTGGTACACAGGTGTTGAACTCTTATCCTTTTTTTTTTGTGTGTGTGAGGATTGAGGAGGGAATCGTAGGCCGTTACAAAGGCCCCGACACTGTCGGCCCTCAATTTCAAGTTCATATACTTCAAAGAGGCCTTTCACGCGATATTTCATTCAAGTTCTGTTGAAATATTATAAAGAAATTGAAACAACCAGCAAGCAAAAGTTTATATGCACTATGTAAATTGCCGGTGAAATGAAGCAATTTTGAATACCTATTTCTACTGTGGGCTGCCAAACACTAGCATGTGCATATACATACATAAAGAGTTGCAAATCTAATCTAAATCTAATCTAAATCTAGTTGCAAAGTTCATCAAAAAATGTCCAGCAAAAACTTTGGTAGAGTAATGATCTTGAATGTCAAATAACTGCTAAATTAACAATCAATTACAAATATCAATGTTGCAATTATCTGTGGGATGCATTTCATGGTTTACTCAGTTCTTCTCTTTGAGTACTTGATACTCAAAAACTGTTCAGTGCATTTTATTCAGAAACATGAACAAAGAAAGAAAATCATTTCCATGCACCTCTTGGAGACACCCACTGCTATTTCAAATGTGACACTTTGAACATATAATATCTTTATTCCTCATGCCTAATATTTCATTTTAAGTCATCAAATTGACATAAAGAAATTAGTTAGTTATCTTAAACTTTATGATACCATCAAATTTTAATAAAAAATAAAATGTTGCATACAAAATACACCATAACAAACAAAATATAATGTGAATGTTTGCACACCATAAGGAAGAATGGAATTTACAATACAACTATTTCACAGCATGTTGCATGATTTACTATGCGTTCAAACTGCCATATAGCTTCAGTGCAGGAGAAACAATTCTACAGAGCCACTGGATTTTCTCCAAAGTTCCTTTCTGTACCACGATCTGAATTTGTGGCCTGAACTGGACTGAAAAGCAATTAATTCCCATAGGAAAGAATGCGATATTTTCATTCTGGCCACTTCACAGGAACAATGTTGATTTACTATTACTCTAAAAAAAATTTACCATAAAACTTACAATTTTGTAAAGCTGAAAGTTTTCTTTTCCAAAAGAAATAATTTGAAGTTGACCACTTTAAGTGCGATGTGACCCACCTGTGGTCACTGAGGAGATTTTCATTATGCTGCTGATCAACCAGCAGTCACTAACTCAATTCTAATAAATGCTTAATCAAAACTAAATGATTGTGTGATCCATTTAATATTTGTTATTTTTAGTGATGTACCGATGTATCGGTATCGGTATCGGCAAGTATCGGTCATTTTCCTGGTATCGGTATCGGCAAAATTCGGTCGATACTTTACCGATACTTTTCAATAATACGTAATTTATCATGAGAATGAATGTCATAAATCGTGAAAGTTATAGTATCTAACCTAATAATACCCGTTGTATGTTTATTTATCTATTTACTTATGTATTTGTTTGGTGTC
>JACJUY010000241.1:205662-226609 GCA_014220935.1 Platorchestia sp. MABIK
ATACGAGTACGTATACTACTTGCGTTCACGCTGCTATTTCTGAGACTAAATGCTACATTATATTACTGGTTTATGCCTGTAAATGGAGGAAAATATTTTTAATTAATTTAGTGGGATAATAACCTCAGTTGGTAAATAAAGATTGCTAAACAGTGGATACTTGTTTGTTCATACATGCTGATAACGGTATCAAACAAAAAAAGCGGAAAGATGACGCAATCGAAAAACTTTGGGCGGGAAAAGAATCAAACGATATAGTTAACATAGCAAGAGTCATTTTATCATTCCTAATCGAAAACTTTATTGTCAATATTGTTATATTATTAGATATATAAGTAAATAATTTTATTATAACACCCATGCAGGGCTTATAATGGTTTAATTTTAATATAATTGTAAAAGTATCCGTATCGGTAGTAGTATCGGTCAAAGTATCGGTATTTCCAAGTATCGGAGTATCGGTATCGGCCAAAAAATGGGTATCGGTATCGGCCAAAAAAATGGTATCGGTACATCACTAGTTATTTTCAAAATTGATCTCTAAAATTAACTCTAATTTGAGTTGAATATTGAACTTCAGTTTAACCCGCCACACTTACCGTGTGAATTAAAATCAGATGAATGGTATAAAATTGTCTTTTAAGAAAATAGGTGACATTCAATCGGAACTTGATGTTTCTTCAGTCACAGTCTTGCTTCAATTAGTAAACAAACGTTGTTGGAGTGGGTTGGCAATGCTCCATTGAGTCTTAAGTTCATTCTTCCTCATGAAATAGATTAAGGAAAAGAATGAATGCATATAATAAGCATTATTTGGATTTGTTTTATAATAAAATTTTCTTCAAACTAATTTTAAGTTATATTTGCTCTAAGTTAGTGTTAATTTTGAAATTAAAGTACTTTGAAATAGTTCACAAAAATTTGCTAAATACCTACTTGCAGTTCCAATTTGTCATTGTGTCTGGGCATAATGAAGTTTCTTGAAATTCTTCCCTGAATTAAGCAGTCAGGTACTTTGTCCAGATGACCAATATGGAAGAATAAAGAGTTAATCTTAGAAGTTGATTCAAGTAAATAATTGAGATTAATTTTATTTGCATGAGGAGAAATTTATAGAAAAAATGGTATAACTTAAGAATTGGCTGTATTTATGCATAAAGTTTTAAACAGCTGGGTGGATATGTCATGCTATTTGCATTATTATTTGCTAACAAAACTGAGTTCATTATGAACGATACTTTATTCACAAATGTGAGTTTAGGATGAAAACCCTTCATATTTAAAGCTGAATTGAAGCTCACTTTTCATTCAAGAATAAGTCAAATTAAATTCTTTTTGATTCACACTCACATACCAAGCATATAATCATTGAAGAATATGACTCATATCTGAGTGTAATATGAATTCTGAACTACTTGTAGAAGTCCTATTTTTTTCTGAATTGAAAATGAATAATGGTGCTAGAGTTGAGGCATTATAATACGGTAAAAATGTGTGAACTAACTTATTAACTTAGTCTACCTAGCTTGAAATTACATCCTGATGTGATTATTATTCAACTGTCACTTCACTGTGTGGGAACTGAAACCTCTTAGTCTCACACACTTTTTGAGGGAACTCGTGCTAAATGTCCTAATGATGATAAACATGTTTTATCTGTTGAGACATTCATGTATGACTGCTGTGTTACATCTCTTCATCTTTGTTTCTGTTCTTTCCTGTCCTGCTTTCAGCATGGTAGTATCTCTGCTTGATGTTACTGATAATGTGGATTTGATTACTGTGGGCTCCATTCATGGGACTTCTCATGATACTTTCTATTGCATTATTGTAGCCCATGGGTTTTGGGTAGTTTACTGCATTATTGGGTGATTTATTTAGGATCATTACTTGAAATGTAAATATTGTTGTTTTGGTTCTCAATGAATTAGGGCTTTGAATATTCAATCCCTCTGTCATGTTTCAGTGACATGTTTTAGAATCTTGATTAACATACCAGTTAATGTAGTATTAAGTTATTGTTGGAAAAATCTCTGTGCAAACTATAGGCCATTTGGAAACACGGATTGGTTCCTTACAATGAGTTCGGGCACTTGAATGGCTGGCAGTGATTGTTTTATCGTAAGTTGAGTAATTAGAGTTGAGATATAGTTTTCAAGGACTTTAGGTGCCTCCCAGTCTGCAGAGTATTGTTGAAGTATTATGAAGGTCTTATTGATTTGAATGTTACCAAACTTAGAATGCTATCATGGTAGGTATGGGCAAGGAATGTTGTTTGTTACATTTTGAGAAATGAGTGCTCTTCTGAAAAGTAAGATACCTGAACTATCTCAGTAGTAGGCTGACATTTTCTGCCTTCAGTATGCCTTGAACAACTTGATGGTAATCCTATCTGCCCACAACAGAATCAGCTATGTATTGCATGGGTAGGGTTAGAGGTTGGTCAGGGCTTATCTATGATTCTTTACTACTCTTTTCTCTCATGGAGGGTGGTGTGCCGGTGCAACCAAGCTGCACGAGAGATGTCTCCATCTTCATTTTTTTCATGTCTCTTTGAGACACTTCTGCTTTCTCTTGCCTGCAGAGAAAGCTGTGCCAACTGGAACACCCAAACTTTATGCCCATATGATACTACTTGAGCTTTAACTTGACTTCTTTTGGGATATTTGGATGTAGGGAATATTATGGAGGTCAAACTTAATAAGTAAAATATATTGACTGCTTGAATCAAAATTTGTTTGGTGTACTTCTTTAATTACATTTTAGTATTTTATATTGTCACCAGTAAGATGTAAAAAAGAATGCGAGTTTTTTACCATGTATCTTATTAGGTTGATACTTTGGTGTGTGTGCCATTTTATCAGTTTCTAGTTTATATCAAACATCTTGGCTGTTGTGTAAAAAGTTGTGTGTTTACATATTTATTCTTAAGACTTCCAAGGAGTGACAGCCGTGTAGCAAACCATGACTTACACAAATCCATCACAAATCTGTTGCTCTTTCATTTTTGCTTGCATAAACATGTATTATATATTTTACAGAGTATGGGAATACCATTGCCTGTTCTCTGGTCTCGTTCTTCCTGTACTGTTTTTTGATTCACGATGGCGGAGAAGATGTCTCGTCGTCGGGTGAAGCTCTATGCCCTCAACTCAGAGCGGCAGTGGGATGACCGAGGCACTGGCCACGTCACGGCCACGTGAGTTCCTAGACGTTTGATGAACTTGAGTATCTGAGTGTGCAGAAAAGCAAAATATTCAATTTGTAGAGCTTCCTTTTATAAGATGATAATCTTCAGTGAGATTTTGTTGAAGTCGATGATATATATATGCTAGCATTGGGTGAACTTTACCTTGGTTTGTTAGTATAAGAACTCAGGTATTGAATCTTAGTACCATGCTTGTTATTTGAGTGACTGTTAAAAGATTGATTTCTGTGAATTTAAATTTTTAAATTTAAAATTTAGATTTTTTTTTTAAATTATAAAAGCCTGAGCTTAGTAAAAGCAGATCTAGAATTTCTGAGGCTTTAATAGGAAAAACTGTGGATTCAAAATTTCTTTGTAAATTTCTATAGGATACAAGGTAATTAAATGCAGGTTATATTATCAAATTTATGGGAAATAAGAAATTCATCAGGGTAGATTCACAATTTTTCTGTTATGATCTAATATTGGGTTAGTTCTTTTGGGTTAGTTCTTCTTTTGATAGGCATGCTTGCCAGCCTGTGTACTCTTGTAAGTTGCTCATCACATTCATCATATTCTCGTGTATTGCAGTTTTGTGGATCGCCTGAAAGGCATCTCACTGCTGGTGCGAGCTGAGGCAGACGGCACTCCTCTCCTGGAGTCCAAGATCCAGACTGACACGGCTTACCAGAAGCAGCAAGGCACACTCATCGTGTGGTCTGAGGGCGACAATTTTGACTTGGCTTTGAGCTTCCAAGAAAAAGCTGGCTGTGATGAAATCTGGGAGAAAATTTGCCAGGTATGTTGTTGGTCATTACTTTTTGACAGGGAAGATTCAACAGCTCATAATAAACAAAAGAAATTTTGAAAAAATGCACAAAATCTGGTAGAAAGCAACTGTCACTAAGAACTAAGAGATTACAAGAGGCTAATCTCTTTCCTCTTCAGAGATTATCAACAATACCAAAAATTCCGAATGAAGATTGCTGTCATGAGAATATTTGTGTGGTACGTTACTATTGCTAGTTCCAAAGTTGGAGGTCCTACAAAAAAAAGTGTTTTTGGGGAGTTGATGATGCCCTTAATTTGATTTGGGATTACAAATTTCTAAAATGTACTTTTGTATTTACAGTTTGAAACACAATCTTACATTTTGTGCATAAATGGAATGTATGGCCATGTTAACCATGGAACAAGGAAACTTTTGTCTAACATTGGGAAGCAAAGCTATTTTTCATTGAGTGAACGAGTGAATCTAGCAATGTGGTCTGAGCGTAAATTGGATTTAAACAGAATTTGCTGCCTAGAGTCAACCGCAAAAAAGCTTGATTTAAGCTCTTGATTATGTTAGTCAAGTCGATATAGTTGATCAAGTCTATAAGTTGATTATCAAGTCTATAGTTGATTAACAGTCTTCTAAATCATTAACCTATTGTGATTCATGCAAAAACTTTTGTGATTGTAATATTTTTTATTGTTGATGTACTTAAGTGCTTGATGGCTCTGAAATGTTCTTTATGAATGAATGATTTTCCTTTAGTTTTGAGTGAATTTAGAATACCAACACTCTAAATCTGCATGTATAGTTGAACTTTCTGTGTAGAAATATTGTGAAGTCCTGTTCCGTCATGAGTTCAGTGAAGTTTGTTAGCCCTGGCCAAAATTGAAGGAAACTAAATGTGTGAGATTGACAGAAATGATAAATTTTTCTTTTTAAAGTAGCTTTGCTCAATACTCGGTGACTTCTCATCAGAAGATAGTTAAATTTCTATGCATATTTCGTGGCATAAGTGATGAGATAAGGTTTTTATTGGATTTGGAAATGCTCAATAACTTATAAATTACTGGTGCTCTGAATGTAATTATAAATATTGTTATTAATTGGTTCGCCGATTCATGGCACAAATGTTTGGTAAATATGTGAATTAGCCATCAATAGAGAATGAACTCTAAACTTCGTCTTGGGTTTTATGCTGGTACAAAGCTTGATGTCTTCTTTTCCCTATTGAATTTTGTATTGGAATTTGTCTCTGCTGTTTTACTTGATGAAAGCACAGGATGTATGATTTTAATGATGAAATTTAAGTGTCCTATTTATAGCTCTTGTCTTTAGCCAGCTGAGCATGGTGAGCATGATTTCATTCTGATTTGTAAACATCTTCTATTGTGTTCACTATTGGGAAAAATGGATTGTGTAGTATTGAAGAACAGTTGAGTTTTAAAATTAATTAAAAAAAAAGAAATTTTGTAACTAGCTGATTTGATAGAACAAACCTTTTGACATCATTCTTGAAGAGCGAGGGCCTATTCACTTGGCAGCATTGTAGCCCAAGTTTTGATGTAAAGCACCAATTCTAATTTGAGCTCAAAAGCTGAAAACTTCTTATCAAATTCAATACATAATTTGCAAATAAAAACTGAATTAAAAGTATCTTTGATGTTTATCACTTGCATTTCAATAATTGGTAAGTCAGTGCTTCATACGACAATAATTATCAAGTGAGCTCATAATTTTTGAGGGTTCATTGGTAATTATCTTTGAAAACGTTGCATTTAAATTTGGAGGCATTTATGAATTTTGGCTACTTGTTCAGGTTCAAGGGAAGGACCCGAGCGTGGAGATCACACAGGAGGTGCATGAAGAGAGCGAAGAGGAGCGCTTTGAGGAAGCCAACGACGCCAGCGTTTATGTGGAGCTGCCGCCATGTGAAATTGGCAAACTGGAACAGATCAGTGAGGTAAATTCGAGCTTCTGCACTCATTGCCTATAGTTTAGATGGCAAGCAAGGTGTGCAGCTTCTCTAACTTGAATTTGTGCTTGATTTAACTGTAAGTGGATCACTCATTCCTGAAGGTCAATGGAATTATCGTTCTCATACCGTACTCTATAATTTTTATGAGGGAATTCCGCACCTTGGGTGTTATGAGTGCTAATTTATATGAAATTTTCATAATTTTTTGTATGTGAGAAAGTCCTTGTGCTGTTGAGTAAAGCTCGTGCCTGAGGTTGATGTGGTGTGGTGAATGTTAAGCAACCAAATGGCAAATGTTGCTGGGTAATGAAAGTTGGTTTGTTTGTGTTGTGCATCAGATTCAAATTTTGTTTTTCTGAATTGTGAATTTCTTATCGTTAGTAACTTTGAAACTAGTTGGGTGTTACAAACACCGACGCCACTTCGTAACGGACACAATTTTCCTTTAGACTTCCTCACATATTTTTCATCTCTACGTAGTTCATGCCTCATTTTAAGTACTGGATGCTTTATAGTAATGGAGAGCTTTCTTTGTTCTCAATTTCTTGAGAGGATTGTAGCAGAACAAAGAGGAATTTTCTTATATTTTTGTATTCAAATAGTTCACATTGGCGAACGTTCCACATTGCAGGGTATTTATCAGTTTTATCTACTTTCCAGCTGCTGTCGGCCTCGCTGCAGAACGTGAACAGACAAGACAAGGTGGCCAACACCATCGAGAACGAGTGCTACATCAAGAAACTAATCGAACTCTTCAGAGTGTGCGAAGATCTCGAGAACATTGATTCTTTACATATTTTGTACGAAATATTCAAGAATATATTCCTGCTCAATAAAAACTCATTATTAGAAGTTCTATTTTCTGATGAGAATATTTTTGACGTGTTGGGGGCACTTGAGTACGACCCGTCGAGCCCACAGCCTAAGAAACACAGAGATTTCCTCAAGTCCATGACCACCTTCAAAGAGGTAAGCTCTGCAACTCCAACTGTTTGTAGTCTATTTGAAATGCGTTGACGTTTATTCAGTGTAAAGTTGTAGCACTCAAGAACCTACATGGGTCGTCTCCCCGATCAGTTGAATTAAAAAAGTGTGATGCACGAATTTTTTTATAAAGTTCAAAAGTCCTGAACAATTTCGAATTTAATTGTTTGATTTAAAGAGGAGCTGAAACTTTTATCGCTTTTTATGATTGTATATGACGAACCGTGGCCGTTAAAAAAAAGAACTTTTTTCTGTATTCCTTCACGAATTTCAATTACATGTGTTTCCTATGCGTGCATTAAATTTGTTGATGAACTTATCCAAATCCTAGTAATCTATTAATGCAGTGCGTTAATTCCTAAAGATGAATATAATAGTCTAAACTTAGAAATTAAGAAATCTTTACAAATTGTGTCCTGATAATAGAGAAGGAGTAAGATTTGCATCTATCTTAAATCATAGTAGGAATGGTTATGAGTAGATGACTACACATTTTGTTCTTAACCCTCCATTGTACTTGATTGTTAATTTCCGCAGGTAATTCCCATTGAAAACAGTGAACTTCTGAACAAAATCCACCAAACGTTCCGAGTTCAGTACATCCAAGACGTCGCGCTGCCCAACCAAACTGTGTACGAAGAGAACATGCCCTCCACGCTCTCCTCCTTTATTTTCTTCAACAAAGTCGAGATCGTCTCTCTCATACAGGTACTTAGTTTGTCTCTGGAAGTTGAATGTATATATCTGTGGTGCAGCTTGACATGAGCTACAATATTATTCCATGAATATTTTAATCTTAGTCTCCCAATATCAGTATTCTCGGTCATTATTGGCTGAGCCGTTTTAGATGGGAATTTGATGTTACTGTTAATTCATTTTGTGAGTGAAAGTTGGTATTACAGTGTCATGTTCTTTGAGGTAATGGATGTTTCGAACTTGATAACTTCACTGTGATATCCCATTTCTAATTTATTTATTATCTATCTTAAGCTCTAGCTTCAGTCTACTGACGTTTCCATATTCTAAAATTAACTTCTGATGCGAGGCAAATTGCATGATGCAAAACAATTCTCGACTTATTCTTAGTTTCATTCTGTTAATTTTGTTCTCTGATGTCTCACAAATGTCTTCTTCGTTTCAGGACGACGAACGTTTTCTGAGTGAACTCTTCCTTCAGTTGAGTTCTGAAGACGTAACTGTGGAGAAAAGAAGAGACCTCATTCTCTTCCTGAAGGAGTTCTGTACATTTTCCCAAACACTCCAGCCGCCCAGTAGAGACACTTTCTACAAGGTATTTATTTCATGTGTAGCGCTATGTTACAGCACCAGAAACTTATGATGTGCTAAGTATTTATGTAAAGTTCACTTAATGGATTTAATTGTATTTAAATAAGCAGTTTTATCAAACTTTATTATGGAATTTCTCTGTTGTTTATTTTCTTTACTTTCTGAATGCCTGAGAAAGAAATCGAACTATTTCCCGTGTGCGCTCCTTAAGAGAAAATGACTGAAGTTTAGGTAGAAATTCTCTTTGTTGAAATGAAAAGGTTTTTTCTTCTCTTAAAGCCTAAATGTTTTCAGATTTGCCGGATCTTTTCTCAATTTTTACTTTCTTATTCAATTTGTATCATGTTTCATGAACTTTTTTCAATCATTTTGAATTTGTGCGCAGGGTCTGAGAGCACATTTAGTGCATAAGTTCATCATTCCCTTTATTTCGTACTAAATGGTACCTTCTTTTCTTGGGGGCAACTTTTTGTGATTCGGGAGGCTTACACCAATGTATAAGCTAATAACCAATCAGTCTTTGGCGAAGCATTGCATCTCGGGTGCAGAACCGATTGCTTCCGTTAAGGAGTGATGCTATCAGAAGTCTATGATCAGCTGAACTACAGTGTGATAAGCTTTATCCACTATAACGCAGTTCAAAACAAAACGTAAAACTATGAAGTTCCCCTCAGGGAGGATGCAATTACTGCATCTATAGAAATTAGTGCTCTCTGAGGGAACATGTGAGGTCTCGAGCTAATAGTTAGGTAGGCCTTCTTTTTGTTGAAATAGAATATGTTTTTTTGTTTTTTTACAAACCATCTTTTTCGGTTCAGTGCTGTTTTTCAACACATACTACTTTTTTCTTCAACTTTTATTTTGTTTCATGAGCTTCTTTTGCAGCTTACTGTTTTTACGCACCTTGTGCATAGATTCCGCGTTCCCTTAACTCCATACTAAATGGTGCCTTCATCCATCCTCTCTTTGAACATTTTTGTTGTTGTAAGGGAGGCGATAACTTTCTTATAATCAATCAGCCATGAAATTTAAAATATTAGTGGGGAAATTACCGTAACCAAATTAATTGACATCCCTAATAAAATCATTTGTTTCAATGTATGATTCAAAAAAAACTTATGATGTAACATAGTTTGAATATTTATTGACTTCTCTCCACAGAGCTAATTGCCTCACTAATTAAGCTTTGATTATTCGAAAAGTCTTGAAGCATTCTTTTTTGAAGTCAGATGGCTGTTGATTAATACTGCATGATTAAAAGACTATTTCACTACATTACACCATGAGAACACGGTCTAGCAGCGCCAATTCCCATTGATTGTTGCGCAGACTCTGGACACGTTTGGAGTGCTGGGGGCTCTGGAGTGCACCCTGGCTATTGGGGACCCAGTCGTGAAGGCCGCCAGCGTGGACGTGCTTGGTTTTTTTGTGGAGTTCTCTCCTTCTATGGTCCGGGACTACATGCTGCAGCAGCAGAATAAAGTTGATGAGGTGAGTCGGCTAGGGCTGAGGCAGCAACTGCGTCGCTTCTGACTTATAGGGCGAGCAGTGCTAATTCTCAGCAAGGTTCAAATGCTGAGCTTAATAATCTATTGAAATATTTCCTGTAGTTGCTGGGATAGAATACATCTTATAGTTTATTAATTTATTTGCTATTTTGTGTTGAAAGGGGAAAGTTGAATGTAATGATTGTTGTGTAAACTTCCCCGTGGAAATTATATTTAACTGATTGTCATCCTAATATGTTACATCGGTTGTTACTAAATTTGAATTGTATTTTTGCATAGCTCTATGAGAACTTGACACAATTAACAAAATTCATTACACATCAAGTGCGGATTTGAATGAACATCTAACCCCGTTTCACTGGCATTCTCTTATGGAGCTCTAAAGCCACCGAGCTGTCGCCTTACTGTTGTGTTTTACCTCGTTGACGTCATTACGTTCTGTTCATTTGAGACTATTGATCAGAGTGTGTCCTTTTCTACGATCTCAGCATAAAGTTGTGGGTTTCGTTGCAGGAGCACTTCCTGCTGAACATCATGATAGAGCAGATGGTGGTGGACTGCGACCCAGAGATGGGCGGGGCGGTGCAGCTCATGGGCATCCTCAGGATCCTTATAGACCCCGAGAACATGCTCGCCACCACCAACAAGGCAGAGAGAGCTGACTTCCTCGCTTTTTTCTACAAGCACTCCATACATTATCTCATAGGTCTGTTCTGTGTGCAGCAACTCAATCTTCCTCACTTTTTATACCAACTTCCTCGTTTTTTTTTTAACATGCACTCCACACATTATCTCATAGGTCTGTTCTGTGCATCAACTCAATCTTCCTCACTTTTTTATACAAACATTTCATGCATAACGTTTTAGGTGCGTTATATCTATTGCCTCACTTTTTTATACCAACATTTCCTGCGCAACGTTTTCGGTGCGTTACATCTATTGCCTCAATTTTCCAAGATCGTAATGGCTTTCTTCTGAGCGTAAGAAATTGAGATCGGTTATGTTGTTCACTGGTGCTATGTGTCTGTAAAATGGTGAGATGAACAAATTATATTATTTCAAACTGTGCAGCATATTTGTTTCACATAAATATTGTGCTCTTCAAACAATATTGCAAATGCTGCGATGAAAATTTATCGTAGTGGTCTGCATTTTTTTAATGCGTTCTTATTTGCTTTTCGAATTAAATACGTAATTTTTATATTTCAGCTTGTCAGGTAACTCAGGCCATTTTGTAGTCACGTTTTTTCTGCTATCGGTTTTAGCTATTGTCAAACATAGTTCTTGTAAGGTTGACTTGCTTCACTGACATTCTTTTATGGAGCTCTATGGCCGCTGAGCTGCCGGCCTCGTTGACGTCATTAAGTTCTGTATGTTTAAAACGATTCATCAGTATGTGTCATTTTCTAGTTGTAGACAACTTGTTACCTTGATAATCTTAGGGTAGCGTTTTGATCTTCTTAGAATTGCAAATTCGAGAGTTGTGTAGTTTTGATCGTGTATCGCCGTACAACTATAGGGTTTTCACCAACTAAATTCTAATTAGAGAAATTTAGCAATAGCTCGGCTGAGAACAATTATCCGATTCCTGTCTGCTAACACCGGCCGCACTAGAGGACTGTGTAGGACGCTTGGACGAGCTACTTTGTCATGCTTAAACGCAATAATAATAAATGAGAAAAGATAGCGAATTATTTTTTCAACATGCTGTATTACGTCGATTTTTATTAAATTTTGCGTCTAACGTGTTTCAATATTTGCGTGCTTAATTATTTGCGCATTGGGTTGGTGCAGCGCCGCTGCTGAGCAACACAGTGGGGGACGTGGTGGTGCGGGAGGACTACCAGACCGCGCAGCTCGCAGCCCTCATCTTGGAGCTCCTCTCTTTCTGCGTTGAGCACCACTCTTTCCACATCAAAAACTACCTCATTCACAGAGACCTTCTCAGACGAGTTATGGTCCTCGTCAAGTCCAAGCACACCTTCCTCGTTTTATGTAAGTACAGGGAGCTCTTCACTCCAGTGCCTCGTTTTATTTTGATGAGACTTGTTCATTTTGTGTTGCGATTTTTTCCATCATTTCCATCTGCTATTCCCTTACGAGTTGGTTATTCGGTTGGTACTTCTAGTAGGAAAAAATGAGGTCCATAGCTGAAGGTGAAACAGGTATTTTTTTGTTGAGATAGAATAGGTTTTTGCTTCGTTTCAGACCATCTTTTTTTGGTTTGCTGTTGTCCAGTTTCCTGCATTTTTGACTTTCTTCTTCAACTTTTTTGTTGTTTTACGAATTTCTTTCATACCTTGCTTTTCTTATGCGCAGAGGGTATTGTGGGAGTAAACTCCTTGTCCATAGACTCTGCATTCTTTAAAAATTTAAATGGTATCTTGATTCATTCTCTTCTTGGGATACTTTAGTTGATGTAAGGGAGGCTTGAACCAAGTTCAAAATTTAATCTGGATTCTAATAATGCATGCACTGAACTCAATGCAGGTGCAGTGAGGTTCATCAGAAAAATCGTGGGCATGAAAGACGAGTTCTACAACCGGCACATCATCTCAGGCAACGTGTTCGCTCCCCTGGTCGACGCCTACATCCGCAACGACGCTCGGTACAACCTCCTCGACTCAGCCATCTTAGAGCTCTTTGAGTTCATCAGATCTGTAAGTGGCAGCTGTAGCCAAAACCCTGAGGCGTGTGGGGGCGACCATCTTCGTGCACATTGTATCTTTATTCAAAGACTGTTCCTTCATTTACACGCGCTAATCTTAGAAGCTCTTCTATGAGTGAGGATTCAATTTTTGGTATTTGATTTGGTTTTATTCCATTTTTTTTCATTTACAAAATGTTGACTTGGTTTTGTTCCATTTATTTCTTTTACAAAAATTTCTTGATGTTGGTTTTGTTCAAAAAATGGGCGATAGAGGTTCTGCCCTGCATTTGTTACTTATTTCCTTGAAAATTTAACTTACACACATGTTGCAGAAGTTAGAAGAAGTAACGTATTCATATAGTGAAATACCGTGCTGATGACGGTCTATCAACAGGAGGACATCAAGACCCTGTTGACGTACAGCATGCAGAAGTTCGGGGACGTGTTCAGCCGCATCGAGTACGTGCAAACGTTCAGCGCGATGCGCGCACGCTACATTCAGCACCAGGACAAGATACGCGACAGGGAGAAGTCTACCGCCGCTGTAGAGAGGTGGGTCTCCCTCCTGTGGTGTGAGCTGGCCCAGTCAGTGATCCTTTTCTATGACGTGCCGTTTAGGTTTCTGTTGTTATTTGGGAAGCTTCTTAACGGTTGAGTGACTTGGCTCGTTGAATTATTATTCAAGTGTGATTCAAGTTCGCTCTTGATATATCCTTCTTCTATGCATTTTTAGAAGGATAAGTCCAAAATAAGTATTGCATCATATGTTACATTAGTGTTGCTTGAACTTGCGAGGCTTGAGGCGCGCTATAATGATAGGCACAGATGCGTTAGCAAACCTATGACACTACTACTTTGTGTTGCATGCTTATTGAATGAAAATTGATTCATCTGCTAGTTCTCTAGTAATGTGTGGTATTCATCTAGGGCAGGTAAAAGCTGTTTCATCTCACTATGGATGGAATTGGGTTAATAGAAGAGAATTGAATAGAAAATGGCAGAAGAAACAAGCTTGAAAGTTTTCATTGAAATTCTGAATATTCGTTCTAAGATAGACTCGTTTTGAATTGAAAAAGGCTAAATCGTACCCTCATTTGGAGGCGGAATTTAATTCGCCACTTCCACACAGGGCATAGGGTATGCAATAGGTTTAGGTTAGTTTGGTTTGTTTAATCTAGGCTATTGTTATGGGGACTGGCCCCCAGGAGGTTACTGTTGGGGTACTTCAGCTATAGATAGGTCTTTGGGACTTCTATCTTTGTTTCCACGTCTTTTTCACTTCCTCTGAGGAGTCTAAATTATCACTACTGTAGTATCATGAATTTATATTAACTAGCAGGACCCGTGGAAATACCACAGACAATGTCATTATTAAGCTAGGTGGATCCGCCAAAAAATTACGTCAACATAACCTATCCTATCCTAACCTATACTAACCTATACTATTTTAACCTGTTCCAATCTATCCTGGTAAGTTGTCAAACATATCAATACATGTAAAGGACAAAAGCGTAACAGCCGGACTGAGTAACTAAGGAACTAAGGCAGGAAAAACCAGAATATTATATAGGTATAGTTGCTCCTCCAGTTTGGGCCTGGTGAGATCCACGGCGGCAGCCAGCACACGCTACAGGCGGGACATGCGGGACATGGATGCTGAGGAGGAGCAGTGGTTCAACACAGAGGATTGTGAGGAGGTCAGTCTTGCTCGTGTAGTTTTGGCAGCTGGTGCTTTGCCTTCAACTTATTCTCGGACTTGGCTCGTGTTTCCATATTGATCAATTGTTCATGCACTCTGATGAAAATTCGTCATTTGCTATTTAGTCATTCATGGATGTTTCTTATTGTCTTTTTCAGCCTCAGCTAAAATTTTACTTGCATTAATTTACATCATCGCAAGAGCCTCGGTCGTTCATTAGTCGCACTTGATGATATCATTAAATTAAGTACGTCGCACATATACTCGATTTGATTACTATGTGCTCGGGTAAACTAGGATGCATGGTCTGAAAGTGTTTCCTCTGTTGATCTGCTAAGCTATCTTGAATATATGTTTATAGTCGAAGTACGTTTTTTGAATAAAGCCAAATATTATTTGGGCCTCAAAGTTTGTCAGTCTGGCACCGCTTCAGAATATAGTGGTCCATTTCCGAGTTATGTGGGCAGGACTACCACCGCTCGCTGAAGCCTTGAATATAGTGGATAGTGGTTCATTTCCGAGTTATGTGGGCAGGACTACCACAGCTCGCTGAAGCAGGAGCTGCTGAAGGGGGGTGCGGTGGCGGGGGTGGTGCCGGGGCTGGAGGAGGAAGAAGATGAGGAGGAGCCGGTCGGCACGCTGCTGGGCACCACCTCTCCCCACCGCCTCTCCTCATCCCCTTTACTCCAGGCAGAAGGTGAGCCTTTAAGCAAACGGCTGCTCTACTTAGGCAAAGAGCTCCTCTATCTACTCTTCATTTTTCCCCTTCAAATTGTATCATAAAGGAAGTGGGTGTGACGTGAATGTTCGCTGAATTGTATTTATCCATCTGTTCTGCACAATGAGAGTTGTGTCCATGTATTTTTGTGCTTAGAAAATGTGTTAACGATTTCAATTTGATTATCGTTGAAGATTTTGTTATTACTAGTTACAGGTTATCCTCTGACTGTGCTGTACCTTAATGTGTGTTATTATTTGTGGGCCATTTTTGTGGCGTAAAATGCGTAAGGTGCGGTACTTGATCTTACTGTGGTAGTTTGTGGGAAAAGCAATCCATCGTTAATTTGAGTATTCTAATTCATTATTGGCACGAATTTATGACATTTGCAATTTCACATTTTATTATGACCTATATGCATCCTACACAGGCAATCAATTGATCTAAATATAAGATCTATGTATACATTATTTTTTACCAGCAATGGTAAACTTCCTTTTTAAGGTTTTCCTTTATGGCATTGACTACTGTCGAACGGGAACAAATTAACCTCGCAATAACCAGTATTTCCTCTGGAATTTTTATCCCCAAAAATTGTTATTACTTGTTTCTGCTGTAGTGATGGGCGCACCCAGGAGGAAAATGTGAGATCCTGTGCTGAAAGTTAGATAGGCCATCGTTTTATGGAACCAGAATGTTTTATTTTTATTTTGTTGGTCAATTCTTTTCGCTTCACTGCTGTCCTGTTTTTCAGCATCTAACTTTCATCATAAACTTTTATGTTCAAAATATTTCATTGCCATCTTACTGCTCCCATGCGCTGAGGACCTTGCGAGGGAACGCATCATATGCCTAGATTTCCCATTCGCTTAACTCCGTGTTAAATGGGGCTTCCACCCATCTTCTCTTAACAACACCTTTGTTGTGGTTGGGGAGGCTGAAATTAACTTTTAATTTAATGTAATGAAATTTTAATGAAATTAATTTATGAAAGATAGTTTAGCTCAGAGAAGTAGATGAGCGTATAACCATGTTTGTATCCATCATAGTGGAAGCTGAAGTTGTTACTCGTGCGTTTTAAATGTAGCTTAGATAGAAAATTAGGGATTCCTAATCTGTGGAACTCATGAAATGTTGAACTCATTAGAAGGACTACCTGTTTGTGTACAATTTTCCTTGTGTGACATGCAATTTGTGTGCACAGTCTGCAGCTGGGTGAATAAATCACGTGTGTGATGTTTAGATCGATCGCTATATGACATCCGTTATTCCATCTTCGACGTTTTCTATACGCTTTGTCCGAAAAAACAGCTGCTTTTACATGTAGGAATATACTTGGAAGATCGCTTAAATTTGTTGTAGAAAAATAACTTGATGGAATTGAGTAAATGAAGCTTAATTAAAGGCTGTTTTGCACAAAAACTTCTTTCATTTTCCTTTTTTGAATGCAGTAACTTTCGAAATCCTAATGAGAATTATGAGGTTACGAATGTGCGATTTTGTTCATTTTTGTGGCGTTGTTGAATGCTATACTCAAAATTCGTCTTCAGGGCCAGGGGAACTTCTCAAACTTCAGGGACAACTATTGTGTCTATGCGAATTATCGTTGCCTGGGAAAAGATGCGAGGACCCGAGCTGAAGGTTTATTAGTTATTTTTGTTGAAATTCAGTAGGTTTCTTGTTATATTATAGACCATCTTTTGTCGGTTAGTGTTTTTTCAGCGTCTATTACTTTGTTCTTAAACTTTTATCTTGTTTTACAAATTGCTTTTAATATTACTGTTTTTAAGTGAAAGGTATGAGAATACACATCGTCCATAAATTCCTCGTTTTCTTAATTTCGTCGTAAATGGTACAATCTTCTTTGTGTCAGACACGCACCTTTTATGTTGGTAGAAAAGCTTAGACTAATTGATAATCAACTGTCTTATTTGGTCTCCGTCGCTTAGCTTCTCGCGCTGTATGTTCTTTTGTTACCTAGTGGAGAGCCTTTTTATCTCCGTGTGACACAGCAGCCTGAGTGTGACGGGTTGTGTAGCAAATAGATTTAGCCACGACTGGTTGTGTAGGGAACTAGTGAGTGACTGGTTATATGGCAAACATTTTAGCCAAAACCAACATGAAAGCGAAATGTTGGCTAAATCTCCAACCAAAAGAATTAGCAGGGTTCGACTGTAAGAGAGCTTCACCTGTATCCTCATTCCTCACCTCATTCACCATCGAGTTTCGAAATGAGGGATGTGGAGGTTTGTCTGAGTTGTATCATTTTTATTAACTAACATATTCTTTACGATTGCATGCCTGTCTTTTTGACGCTTGTATTTTATTGCAGTGGAAAAGCTGCAAAAGGAGAACCCCGCCCTAACTGCAGCTCTAGAGAGCAGCACTAGCAGCAACCACGTTGTAGCAGCGGCGGCGGCGGCTGCAGCAGCAGCTGCTGCAGCCGCTGCCGCAGCGGCTGCTGCAGCGGCTGCTGCAGTCGACGATGACGACAATGCGGCAGTTCCTGCAGCAGAGGAAGAGGAGGAGGCTGTGTCTGTAAGCCCAACTGAAGGCGGCAGCGCAGGGGTCAGTCTAGGGAGCTCAGCTATACGTTCTTTACATATTAAGCCTGGCTCGAATGTTGCCCTGTGTGGGGAGAGTAGCTCGGTACTGGCGGCTGCCAAGGGCTCAGCAGCTCTGCATCAGGTCCTGGACGGTGTGCGAGTCATGGCCTATCACAATAACAACGGCAGCCCAGCACACGTCGGCGGCTTCAACCTTAGCAACAACGAGAGCGCGCTCGCAAAGTCTCCGAATGGTAGCAGCCTCACGGGCTCAGCTGTGGCCGTCGTGCCAAGGAAGGTTGGTGGTGGGGAGCAATGAATGGCGTGGTGCACTAGAGTGGTGAGTGATCTCGCGTTTGGGGTGGGCTTGGGTTCATCGAGGTGTTAAGTTAGGTAACGGCTTCATAAAGGCACTTGAATGGGATTTCATTGAGAAGTCAGAGTTAAGGAAAGACTTGACAGGCATTTTGGAGTTAAGTAAAGGCTTCTCCACAGATTCTTGAGAAAGGTTAAGGCTTATTAGAGATCACTGAGATATTGAAGCTAAATAAAGGCTTCACTGAGACAATGGGGTAAAGTAAAACTTCTTAGAGGTCTTAGAGTTAAATAGAACTTCATGTACTTAGGCACTGGAGTTGAATATGGTTTGATAGAAGTGCGGGAGTTTGAAAGCGATGGTATATCAACAACATTAAAGGTTGAGTTAAAGGAAGAGTGAGCTATCTCACCGTAATGGTTTATACAGATAATGGTGGTGGGTGAACTAAAAGGCTTGTTGATTCTAGGGGAGTTTCGGAATAGAACGCTATTGTGTGCATACGCGGATTCATTCATCTCTTGGTAATTTTGATGAGACCAAACGACTCGGAACATCGTTTCACAAAATTACTTGAATCAATTCTGTGCAATTTATGCTTTTGACTCGTGATCGTGTCTGCTGCTCTCGTAGCTCATTAGGAATGCGGATTGTGTGCAAATACAAATTATTTTTGTGAAAATAAGTTACTCATACAGAGCCAAGGTTACTTTGTTTTGTTGTGTTACGAAGTAACATAATTTCTCATGACCGTGCGTCCATGTTCAACTTAGCCTAGTATCATTAGCTTCAGGGTCATGAGAGTTTATTTGAATGGAATGCTCATTACAGGCGTAGATACAGAAATACCGTCAAGAATATTCAAATGTATTTCTGAAAGAGTATTGCTACTCTAGCTCAGGGCCCTAGGCCGCTAGTTAGCCCTCAGTTCCTAATGCACGGACAAGTTTTTTGGACATTTGTTCCCCAGTTCTGTCGCATTTCCTTTGAACGATTATATTATGAATATATTTACAAGTTTTTTCATCGTTTGTTCATCAGTAGAGATGTGTTTAAATGAAATTTCTTAGACCAGGTGGAAATACATTACTTTAGGCTCTGTAGACGAGTGGTGTCTTTGCGATGATCGCATTATTTTTGGGTGATCTGAATAGAACACCTCGTAACTCGGTTGTCTATAGGTATTGAATGGTATGGATTTATTTTTACCTTACGTAGATAATGGTTAAGATCTCAATCATCTTTAAATTGCTGCTCGACTTGCAATGTAAGTTTAGTTAAGTGCGTGGTTTAAGACCGTGAAACTTCCACTTACACACTACTATACTCTAGAGGGGAGAATATTTCATGACTGTGATGATCTTCTCTTTCTAAATTGCAACTTCAGTCAGAAACTAAGCCTTAACAATTAACCTTATCCATTGCTCGGTGTTACTACTTCAAATGTACCTCAATGCATGGGTCTCGTGGTAAAGTGGAAATTAATTTTTATTAAAATTATCTGGCGTCGTTTTATGCATTTTAGCTCTTATCTACGGTGTCTCAAATTTTCCCCATTGTACGACCGAAATAAAGTTATCTTATCTCCAAGGGAATGAATTTTTTAGGATGTTTCTTTTACTATTTTTCACAAAACAAGTTCTCGGAATCATTTTCCTTTTTTGTTGCTCATTTTAATTAAATGAAAGACTGAATTATTTTTTATAAAATTGAATTATGACTCTTACACAGCATTATTGTGGGAACATTTTACTTGAGCATGTGCTCAACTCGTAGGCTGCTGTACCAAAAAGCTTTTATTAAATATTTGCATTTCTACAGATTAGTCTGGTAGACTACGACGAGAACTCTGATGAGGAGGAAGAGGAAATGGAAGAAGAGGCCGAAGACGATTCTGACAACAGCAACAGCAGCACAGGAAGCAGCAGCAGCAGTGGCAACGTAAGCAACAGCACCGGGAGCAACAATAGCTACAGCAGCTCGACAACAACCAGTGCGGCCACATCTTCTCCAGAGGCTGCTGCGGCCAAGGCTCAGCAGAACGAAACATCCTCTGATGCAGACGTGAGCCAAGAGGAGAAGCTTTCAAGCACTGAGGAGGCTTTATCACAAGATGCTGGTGTGGAAGAAAGCAAATCACAACCAACCGTCCCCACTCACGATTCTGACTGCGACCATCCTAAGTCAGGGAGCGTCTCTGTCAGTGCGTCAAGCGGCAGCGCTTGTGATGAAGATATGTCAGAAGCCAACTCTCCCACTGCAGCTTCTTCTGACAAGACTGAAAACATTCCTGGTGATGATGCCACAAGTAATGATTTAGCTAAAGACTCTCCTCCTAATAATGATAATGAAGAGGCCTCAATGTGTTCTGGAGGAAATAAGGGTACTTCAGAACCTGACATCGAACTTGCGCTCGATGCTTCTGCTGCTGCGACTGATCCTATTAATCCTGTAAATGAATCTGCTCTTGAAACTGAAGAATTACCCTGCAAAACAAACGGTGGAGATTCTTCTTTGCCTTCTTCTTCTACTCCTGACCTTCTCATTGAAAATAAAGATGCGGACAAACCAAACGACAACACTTCGGAATCCACTAGCCTTGCCTTTAGTGACGAAGAGAGTGCGGCTGCCGACCAAGAGAAAAAACGAAATCGCCATCATACGGACGACGAGAGCCACAGTGACCACGCTGGTGACTCTAGTAAACCCACAAAAAGTGACGACGCTCAAGTTCTGGCAGAAAACGCTGATAAAAACGACACATCAAACAACATCCCTGTCACAGCTTCGGCGAATGGGCTGACCTCTCCTGATGAATTATTGGAGGGTGAAACTTTACGGAAAAAACCTCGACTTGGGGTGGACTGAAGTCGTCAATTTCCTGCCTCTCGCTTTCGTTGTGCGTTTGCCCAAATTTTAGGTCTGGTTATTTTTTTCAGACCTATGCTGATTTTTTTGGAGCGTTCAGTTGGGTCCTTTTTTATTGTTTCATCATCGGTCTAAACTGAACTTCAATGAATGGTTTCAATGAATGTTGCCTGATTTCAGTAGTTACAAATTATATTTTGGATAGGGTTTCGAAAATAGTTATTTAATTTTCTCGAGAGAGGTGTGAGATGTCAGTTTCTTGTATCAGATTGCGTTTGTACTGGCCATCTGGGTGCTAGGACTGCCTGCCATCTAGGTGCTAGGACTGCCTGCCATCTAGGTGCTAGGACTGCCTGCCATCTAGGTGTTAGGACTGCCTGCCGTCTAGGTGTTAGGACTGCCTGCCGTCTAGGTGTTAGGACTGCCTGCCG
>JACJUY010000241.1:226658-243059 GCA_014220935.1 Platorchestia sp. MABIK
TCTAGGTGTTAGGACTGCCTGCCATCTAGGTGTTAGGACTGCCTGCCATCTAGGTGTTAGGACTGCCTGCCACCTAGGTGTTAGGACTGCCTGCCATCTAGGTGTTAGCATTTCCTGCCGTTTGGAGGGGTGCGCGTCACTTGCGGAGATCAAGTCAGTCACTTGACAGTTTATGGATTCACCTGTTGCGTGATCCGCGGGTCACTGCCAACGTTCTTCAACCCGTGCATCTTTACTTGATATAGGCTTTCCACTCGCGACAGAAGAATAATTTTTATTTTGTGTTGAGCTGTTCAAAGATTCATGTAGTTTAGTTCAACTTGAGTACTCTTCAAGAACTCAGTTTTGTTGCAGTAAAAAAGAATGTTTTCTGCTGTTGATTTCATAGGTTCATTTAGTTTTGTTTAACTTGAGTTCTCTTCATAGACTCAGTTTTGTTGCGCTTAACGTTTCTGGACGGAAGCTCGTACGAGCGCTTTGAAGTCGACCAGTTTATTTCAGGTATTAATTTAATGTATTTGTCCAAAAATTTTCGAATTAAAATACTTTATTGACAATCTACGGAAAAGGCCTGGGTTTTGTTCCTGCCGTACAACGTGTATTATGTTGGTCTAAATTTGATTAAGTCTTTCTGAAATTGCTTTTAAAACCGATGCTTGTTCATGGACTGCTTAGTCGATGCCTACACTGAGAGATCTAAACTCTGATCGCCTTGTGTGTCGAGTGTGCGTCCATAATTTTATTCCAGTTTTCGAAGGAGCATTTTAACACCAAAATTTGTAATTGGTCAGATTAATGGTATAAATTGGCATGGCCGAACCCTGAAATCCAAACGTACTTTGTCAGTTTAGTTCTGCCTTTTGCAACACTTCTTTTTGTTTTAGAGACGTCATCCTTTGTATTTACTTCGATGGCGAGGCGACTCTTCATTGCGTCTTACTTTCGCGTGTTAAATATTTTTTAGATTCATTTCACCAGTTATAGTTCACGTTGTTAGGTGTCGTATTTTACTCGCACGCCTTCCTGGTTTTCAAACGGTCTTGTTTTTCGGTCGTGTCAAACTATTCTGGACTCAGAGCTTGAAACCGGTGTTGCATATGGTCTTGATTGCTCAGCTCTACGTATTTGTGGCACAAAAACTATTCTTCATCTTTCTTAACCGCTTCGTTTCTTGACGCTTCTGATGCAGTCATCTTTTCCCTGTAAAATTTGAACCATTTTCTTGCTTTCCTATTTTATTTGGTGACGCTTTTGCACTCATTCTCCTTGTAGCAAGGAGGCCTGTAATCATTTTATCATGTCTTGAAGAGAAGCAGTTGCGCTTTTTGTGTCGGCGCGTTTTGTAAATAAGCCTATAAATATGTGTATATTGATCGATGTAAGATGTTGCGCAGTGAGCGAGTGCCCACACCCCACCCCGCTGTCCTCCATCCTCAGTTTGATGGCCGTCGTTGTCTCGCTGTCTCTTCGCCTGCCGCTCGACGGGGTTGTGCGAGTGGGTGCAGCGGACCCTGAGCCACGCAACGTTACGTGTGGTCGCTTACTGCTCCACTTTCTATTGTGATTTTGAAATTAAACTGTGTCGGGTATTGGTTGCAGTTGACTTCAATGGTCTCCGTCGTCCGAGAAACGAGTTCCATTTCCTTTTTGTTTTGATTCGCAACCGTTCTAATGTTAAACACCTCTTATCTCGAGTCTGCTGTCAAGTTAAACCTTCCATTAGAAAAATGTTTTGCTTTTGTTAAAGATTTCGCATTGACTTGAAATATTTTTTTCTGCGTACTGTAAAATTTGTGCTTGAGTTTTGCAGTCGCTAGTAATGTGTTTTTTTATCATGAAATGTGCAACGCACACCACTCTATTTATGAATTTTACTCTTTCTTTCGGAAACAATCATATGTTAATATGGAACTGAACGAGGGGCGGTTTGAGAACGTTTCTGATAAGCCAGTCGTTCAGTGCATGTTAATAACTTCTAACCCTAAACTGCCAGCCACTGATGTCAAATTTTGCGTTTCTCCCTTTACTAGTGGTGGAGTAGAGTGTGAAGTTCGGTACCTGATCTCAAATATTAACTGCGCGTATTGTGTTCAGTGTCCACTGATAGTTAGAGATGAACTGAAGTGCATGTCTGTGGTATCATCCCCGCCCGTGTTTAATTAGTGCCGCTTCAAGCATAACCTCCATAATCAGCGCTTGCATTTGCTTCTTTGGTCGCTCGATGTCGAACATTAGAGCGAGCAGTCTCTGTCTTCTTGCTTATCTTTCTTTAGCTCATGTACATGATCGAGTTCTGGAAGTGATAAAAATTAGTTGCTTGTAAGTACAAAGGGAATGGCAGCGTAGTTGAACGGTGGGTTTAAACATTTTTTGTGGTACGAGTGTCTAACTTTTATTATCTTAGATCCGTTACTGCAAATGCCTGTGTAAAATTGATGGTTGAACAAGGATATCGTCATCATTTTGATAAGAATGCAAAAAGACCAAATTTGAGAAACTCCAGCAGCCAAAAGGAAGTTGATCTAACAAATTGGAAGGGAAATGATGGCTTCAATATTTCTGTGTATCATTATTTGAAAATTTTGGAGGCGTTCAGATGCTGGAATTAAGTAGACTTGGCGCTCAGCAAATGCTTGCTGGTTTTGTGTGGTCCTCTGACGGTCATAGCGAGAGAACTGGGTCATAATTGGTGCCCTGTGGTCAGGCAGCGATGCTTAGATTTGTTTCATTTCATTGGCTTGATCAGATTAACGTTTCCCCTTCCATTGTCACTATGCCATGCGCATTATTAGTTGACGTTATTTCAGCATAAAAAACATTGTGATTTAAAGAACAACTACAGCAGCATGCTTTAACTGGAAGAAGTTATCAGATGCAAAGTTTCGCCTGTTCATTTGTTTAATTTGTGGCTGTCAAGAGCACTAGCTACTTGTTCAGCAGATCATTGCCTGTTTTTTATTTCACGTCCTAGATATTTTCTTTGTGTGATGATTTGTAGGTAAAGTACCTTTATTGTTTAGTGGCAAGTAATAGCTTTCTTCGTGTAATTTAAATAATATAAGTGAAATATATAGTTGACAACTTTTATGTTGCGAGAGAGCATTACTTCGCCGTGCGAAAATTCGACTCGACAAGTTACCTTGGAAGAGTTGTTTGTTCGCTCAAGTCTAAGTTTCAACAAACGGTACATTCGTAACTGAAATACTAGGACTTTAATTTTGTTATTGAAGTTCAGCATTTTCAATAAATGATTTGTAAACCTTTCGTGTGTGTTTTCGTCATTAAATAGTTAAACGTTGAAATTCGTCAAAAACAGAAGGTTAAAAAAACTGGCCCTGCTAGTTAGTTACTTAGTTAGCAGGTGAGTTTTAAGAAAGCAATATTAAAGCTTCTATTTTGTACCATCTGAGATGATCTATCAGAGTTTATATTCCCCGCGGAATTTGTTCTACATCCAACAAATGATTTTTTCGTCATGGCCATAAGAAACCTTTATGATCGCAGCGTGATGATGTTTCGAATGCTCGCGTTCGTCTTAACGAATGCCGAGGCTTACAAACTATCAGTAAATCTTCTTCATTTACAGTTAATTTTGAATTTTTTGAAGCTGGTCTCGACATTGCTGCGCATTTGATGTGCACCCAACAGAATTGTTCGTATGATTGAACTCACTCTAAAACGAACCAAACACACCCCTATTTAGATGAACGTACACCCTACACTTACCATTGAATCACCCAATGACTACCTTGGCTAAACATAACATGCAGTGAGGTCTTCGCCTTCCGACTGAGGGTCGTGTTCATAAGCTGATCTCGTAGGGGATGTTTTGTGGTTTGTTGTTGAATAAGTTCCCCTTCCCGTGTTTATTTACTTCTTGATATGTTTGTTTTGAAATAGGTTTCACCGTCCGCGTTTCCTTTGCTTTATGTTATCTTTGTTCTTAAATATCACTTTCCGTGCATCTTTGTAGGAAATGACTGTGTGTCGCGCTCGCTGGCATATCATGCAAGGGTTCTCGATTTTTATTTTCGATTTTAAAATTGAAACTTTTATGGATTGTTCAAACGGTTTTTGAAATATTTTGGTGAGAAAACTTGAATGCAGAGCATGTATTCAAGTATAGAACGTTCATTAATATTTTAATGTTGGTGTATGGTATCGCTGTTAATCAATTTTGTTCTAGTTCGTAGAAGTTCCATGGGTCTCGAGAGTTTCCAGTTTAGCTTCTTTCTTGCAAAATTGAAATGAAATTATTCCCTCATAAAAACCAAAGGCACAAAGACAACCACAACGCATAGCTGTGATCGGGTGTTTGTGAAGCCAGTTCAAGTCGAATCATCAGAGCAATACCGAAAAATTGTGTGTATAGGAATTCAAATTTCTCTTGTTTTTGTAGCGTTTACATTATTTGCTTGGGAAGGCCTCATCCGTATTATAACTGGAATCGCCGTTCTACCAGGTTTGAAAGCGTCATAGTGTAATGACTGGAATATTTTCTTCCCATCATAAAATTCACCTAGGACCACGCTAGTGGATCCTTTACGATAAGTTCTAACTAGCGTTCGCTGCTGTACTTGGCGTACTACAACAAATGGTGGATTTTCGTACTAGATTAGGGGGACTACATCTCATGTTTCCTCTGGTTGGTACTTTTTCTGTCCCTTTTGTGTTTAATAAGATAGTCGTTTTTGCGACTAACTCTTCGTTCAGGAAAGTGAATTTAGCTGATCCTGTCGTTCGTTACATTCACTTGCTTGACTATGGATTTCAGCGAGGATTTTGAACTGGCAGCGTGATGGCTTGCTGATTAGCAGTTTTGCGTTCCTCTCTTATTCTAATAGCTTCCTGACTGCTTCTGCTGTTGCTTTCTGTCTGATTTTTCAACAGTAAAGTTCCAAGACTGGATCATTTCGTGAATTTATTTTTATACGATGTTGGAACAACGATGTGTGACTTAATGAATACTATCGAGTGCTATTTGTTATGTTGAGCTAAGTATAGTCGCTGTTTTTGATGGAGTTCAAAGTAGTGACTTGATTGTATTTGTTGTTCTTTGCGTTTTTCAGCTCTGACTTCCTATAAAGTCGTGCAGTGTGTCAGCAGATGTTCTGTCCAATGGAAATAACTTAAAACAATTCTGAGTACTTTGCGTAGTGGCGGCCCCCAGGGAAATGCAACTATTGTATCTATGAGAATTAGCGCTCCCAGGGTGGGGGAATATGAGAGGTCTCGAGCTACAGGTTAGGTTGGCCTTCCGTTTGTTGGAATAGAAAAAAGTTTTTTGTTTTATTACGGACCATCTTTTTTCGGTTTACTGTTGTCCTGTTTTTCAGTACCAACTACATTTGTCTTCAATTTTTATTGTTTCATAAACTTTTTTCTGAATTCACTGTTTCTGTGCCCCTTGTGCACAGATTCTGCGTTCCCTAAATTTCACACTCAATGGTGCTTTCCTCATTCCGCTCTTTGGAACGCCTTTGTTGTGTTGTGGGAGACTTAAACTAACATCTAATCTAATCTTGTGTGGTGGCGGTTTAAGGAATGGAAAGTGTGTGCTAAGAAATAAAGTTATTCTTCAGTTCGCTCTGTCGTTGGCTCGGGTCAGATTTCAGTATTTGTGAAATTATAGGTGTCAGTTTGGCTTTCATTTGGAACTCCAATTATTTTATCATTTAATATATGGATACTAATATTCTGAACTGTCTCGAGTCCTACCAGGTTTTCTCAATTCTTCTCTGAAAAGTGGACTATCGATTCTCGTATTGCTTCACAAAAGCATCTCTGTCGTTGCTATTTTTGTTTCACTGTCGAAGAATATTAGAGCTACTCTGCTGCAAATCAATCGGTACTCACGGTTTGTATGTTTTCACAAAGAGCTAAAAAAGCGTGTTTGACGGGCACACTTCCCAAAACTCGAGCCTTTTCCCCGTATTTTGAGGAAATGTTGATTTCTAGGGTTGTTTAAAAGACCCACACCACATTAAAGTAAAAAACAAACAAGGCTTAAATTTGTTTAGCCAAAGTTTTTCTTTTCCTTTCATTCCGTGTTCCTCTTGCACTTTTCATTTTTTACCGCTGTTTTAAGTTAAGGTCTTTTGCGGTAGGGACACGGCATCGTTCAACATCAAGCTGTAACAGTGAAGCAAAAACTAAAGCTATCGTGGAGCTTTACTCGAGTCCTTGAAATTTACCGTACTGAGATCCCTCATGTAGTGGAACAAATCTAACGGTTTGAACGCAATATGATGGTATTGATGTACTGCTGATGAATCTTTCGCATCAACATACCACTACTGAATACTATAGTGACTGCAGGAAAAATTGAAGCTTCTAAATTCTGTAATTGTGCGAGCTGCTTCCCCGTTCCTATGTATTGTACCATCAAGGCTGCTGAGTTCTCGATCTTGGCTCGAAAACCCTTCTTTTTGTTGCAAACAGTGAAGTGATCTGATGGATTCTAACCTTCCAGATACCAGATCAACAATTTCCCGAATGCTGTTGCTATACTGAATCAAAACCTTCTCTTAATGGGAATATTTGAGTTTTCTGCGAAATGCTATCACCACTTCTTTGTGTGCTTCATAATTATATATTAATAACAACCGAACATCACGCTGGGCGTGATTTCCTGTAGATCAATGACAGGATCGTGGTTCGTTCCTCCTGCGATATTGTCGATGTTAGCATTTTGCACCTAAACTGCGTAACGTAAATTGTAAGAGGGAGAACGCCTCATTCTTTATATTTCAATGGTATTCAATATTGCTTTTGAATATTTCAGAACTCTAATCCCCTCAGGGGGATACAAATATTGAATTTATGAAAGTTGGCGCTCCCAGAAGAAACATTTGAGGTCCCGAGCTAAAGGTTTCGTAGGCCTACCTTTTGTTGAAATAGAATAGGTTTTTTGTTTTGTTATGGACCATCGTTTTTCGGTTCACAGCTGTCCTGTTTTTCAGCACCTGCTACTTCTTCAACTTTTATCTTGTTTCATCAACTTCTTTGTCAACTTACTGCTACTATGCATCCTGTGCATAGAGTCCGCGTTCCCTTAACTCCATACCACGTAAATGGTGCCATCCTCTCTCTGGAACGCCTTTGTTGCGGTTAGGGAGACTTAATTTAACATCTAATTTTCGCAATTCCAATTCCCCTGTAACTCTCTACTTTCGAGAGTAAAATTGCTTGAAGGAAAGTGCGAGCTGTGCTCCTTGGAAATACGGTTTCTTGATTGCACACACATGAGTTGTTCAAATCTTTCGTATATTATCGTACAAATGTTGTAGACTTGTCTCTTTCTGGTAAAGTCTTGGCTCTCACCATTAGCTGTGTTGCGCTTATTCTATTTTGTCTGCTATTGAATTCGTTCGTAGATTTTCGCGCGATTCCGCACTGCTGCATAACTGTGAATTTTTTCAGAAATCGTCCCATGTGTGTTGCTGCTATTAAGTTGCAGGCTGAGGGATTCCTCATTAGGTGTGTGCAGCTACCATCACCTTGTTCATCGACTGCCATGCGACAACTACTTCTGCTTAATTTATCCTACCTGTAATATTAAAGATGACTTAAACCGGCCCTACGTGAAAAGGCTGTTTTAAATGCGAGATTTTTCGAGAGGCAGTATTTTTGTAAATTGTATGTGAAGCTACCCAGTTCTGCTTTTATGTACGCTTAGCGTCTTTGCTTCTTCGTCGCATTAGTCGTTGCAGTGATCAACTTCCTTCTATTTTCTTCTTTTTTAAACGATGTTGGCAATAATTCTCGTAATGAATGTAATTTATATCCCTTCTCGATTAAACTCGATGCCTGCTTAAATATCTGGTTGTGAAAATGTTCCGTCGGGATGTAAAGCCTGCACAAACAAATTAATTGTGGAAGCTATTTGAAAAAGATTTGGGCTATCGACTTATTTCCATTTTTTCGCGCAGCTCTTGCTGTGTTTTTGAACAAGTAGTTTATTTCCCGCCACGTGATAATACAATACCGTAAGTTTCGTTCGTGAATTGATTCAAAAGGGATGTTGACTAAAACTAAACTGAGACCTTTTATCTACACAATCTTCGACTTACAGTCAGCCATTCAAGCTCAAGAAGAATGGAAAGAATCAGTGAACCTGTTTTATTTTTCCGTGATGTGCGCTGATTTTCCTGATCCTTTAAAGAGCTCGCTATAGTGTTCCCATGGTTCCTATGCTGTTAGGCTTGGCGCAAGGGGCTCATTGCATTTCTTTTATATGGCCAGCCCGATAGAGTGAGTATTTTTGTCTGTCTGTACGGCGCGGGTATGGGTATCATTTATGTGTACTGTCGATTTTCAGACGCCACGGATATGTGTCTGCGTCACCATTAGCTGATCTAAATACAATTGTCAGTAAATACTCGACTTTTCTAAATACACAGTTTGGTTTTCTTCTACCTTGAATTATTAGAAAGCTGTATATACCAGCATCGGAGAAAAAAATACACAGTTTGAAAGTCGTCTACGGTAGCTTAACTCATTGCAAAGCACAGGTCCTGGGAAAATCCAGCACAAGCAGCCATCACCGCCTCCGAACAGGCAGCCTAAAGAGGCGGTGATGAAGCTCGAACGCTCAAAACAGTACCACAATAATATAGGAGTATAGCACGTGATACTGGGCCGAAGTGCAACCGAACACGTTACGTTGCCTAATTGCGCGTGCACGGCACTGAAGATTAGATGAAGTGAACAGTGGCGGGTTGGTGAGGAATCTGACGCTCAAACTTGTTACGTCCTGAGGTCAGCTGCGGTCACGTCTTAATTGAAGTTCAGACCGATAAATACGCTAGCGTGTATCAGCCACAGGTATCTAAATTTTACATTTAATTTTACATAGACATGTAGAATTTTGTGTAACAGTAACATTCTTAGTCTTGAATTTACATGCTTAGATGTATGAGTTCCAACGCCACCGCCACGTTGAATTTTTTCGATTTGAATTGCGACCAGAATTGTTTTCTAAGTGAAAATTCTTCGATGAGTCGTCGAATCTCCAGCCAACTTTCAGTGGAACTTGACGTCAAAGCTACAGTTACGTGCAGCTAAAGTAGAATTCATTTAATTTATTTTGTAAAAGACTTATTTACAGTTCCATCATAGTATGGATAAATCTTTGGCGTTAGCCGATATTGTTTCATTAAATTTTTTTAAAGGCATTTTCCATAAATGGGTGGGCAGCTGAAATCCCCTACGGGGTTTTGGCTGTCCTGTGCTTGCGGAATATGCATGGCCCAGTAAATGATCTTTTCGAAGATCAACTGGGGCTCTTAAAAGATGACAATAATGTGGGTGGCAATAAAGCGTTTTTTTTTTGTTTTGTATTTTGTGATGGCTGTTACTGTGTTATCCATGATGATAATCGTGACAAGCGTTGAACAACGACTATGTAGTGTGCTTTTGTTGAAATGATGTGAAGCTTGATTTTTCTTTGAATTGAGACCTACGGCGCGATATAGTACGAACTACTGAAGCGCTAGCAAATCAATGCTAATACTACTACTACTTAAAGGCATTTTCACAATTTTTCAAATCATTTAGCTTCGGAAATAGAGTGGTGAAATGATGAAGATCTAGGCTGATATCTCAAATTGCACTTTCCTCACCAATAATTAAACTAAGCGAACTATGTAAGATTGTAGTAGGAACAATTAAACAGATTGAAATATTCTCTAAGGAATAGAATGAAAATAACATTATTTGACACGAAGTTGAAAGTTTATTTTTGGCAGGGAAGAGAGAATTGAACACCCTTCCGTAAAACTTAAATTTAAATCAAATCCAACGAACAGCTTCTTCTACGCACACGTTCCTTCCAAGAGGGAAGATATTTGAATTTTCATAAATTAGGTATCACAAGAGGGTGAATTTATGAGAGGTTATACAGAGACAAGATTTAAACAGATTTAAAATAGAAGTAAAAATGACAAGTTTCGCTGAAACATGATTGGTAATTTGAAAACAATTCCTGCATTCCGTGTGCGAACTGTTGCTTTATGAGGCTTTCAATTATTGAAGTGTGCCAATTGTCAATATAATCTTTACAAATGAAACAGGAAATATCTGTAATAATTCATGGTAATGCGTCGAGTATAAATACAATTGGAACACAAAAGACTATCTCCTGCGAGTCCAACAGTCATTGACGAAGACTTCGTCTGACAAATTTTTCATATCCTGGTTTACGATCTTCCACAACTCACAGACCGCTTGAAGTAAAAGGGGTCGTTGCATTATATTTCTAAAATATGAGATTTTCACGAAATCATCATTTTCAATGGTGAAGTGATCTGTAAACCTCCGTTCTTAAGAATTCAAGTAAAAATCAAATGAAGCTTACACTTGATAAGCAACCGACTACAACACTGCAAACGTGAGATAATAACAGCAGGTAGGAAGGGAAAAATCATGATTGCTCGCTATGAACATATTTATTAAATTTCAGAGCACAATTCACACAAGAACTGGTATAATTATATTTAAAACGATTATGCATCGGTGGTATAAATTAGTTGACGACACTTGATTATTCTGCTCTCATCAGGAGATTTTTTTTCAGGGGTACTAGAAATAGTCATTCGAATGAACTAATTTACTACTTTTGTTATGGGATATTAATATAGGTTAGTCAGATTTTCATTTTTCCATTAAAATTACTGAAAACTCTGATAATTATTTTTGCAAGCAGCCCCACAATTTTGATTGGTTCAATGTTGGATCACAAAATCGTCCCAGTAGTGTCCACTTTGATGGCACTGTGGTGTTCTGTTTCAACTTCTCCTTCGAGAGTTTTGATAAACGATAAATTATCAGCTTTATAAATGAAATGTTTGATCTCCTTCAATTCTTCTAAGTAGGACGTGAGATTCCAAGCATCGATGGACTTAACGAAGGTGGAAGACTGGATCTTGTGGTCGCTGTAAAATTTTCGGTCATCGAAACCAAGAATATTTTGAACTTCTGAGTCTTCCAGCAACCTGTCGGTAGGGAGATTTGAGAGGAGCGGATAGTACCACCTTCGGTACTTGTCAACAGATTTTTTGGTGGCACACAAAGTGATTCCCTTATTCTTGAGTTCCTTGAGCAGAGTGTAGATACTCTCTGGTGACAATGTAGTGTTGTCCAAATGGATGCCACTGTAGCGCTTGTGAAGTTTCATTAGCAGGCCTGTAATGCGAGGGACGCACAAGTCATCCAAGTCTCGGAGATAAACATCAAACATCTCTACTTTCATGGATGGGAGGGCGGTCAAAACGATGTTGTCGATCCTCATGTCAATTTTGAGCTCGAACCAAAGGAGTTGTCGCAAGTGGGTTGGAAGCCCAACTGCTGCGCGGAGTGAGTCTTCATCTTGAACCCTGAGGGCCAACATCACCAAATAACTCGTAGATTTGAAGTCAGCCAAGTCCATGGTTGTTGCCGTAGTCAGAGCTCCAGATAAGAGGTCAACTCTAGACCTGACTTCCTTATTGAAGAACGGCTTCACATTCTTATCCATTTTCTTCTCATTACCGTACTCGAACTGCTGTTTGCTTTCAAACCACACCGATATGGGAACTTGACTCAAAAATTTGAGGACCGAATGCTGTTCATAATTCTGGCATAGCTCATCAGTTCTCAGTATTATTCGCACCGGGGCGACGTGCTGCAACATGACCTCTAATGTTCTTTGATATATGAAGCACAATTGCAGATCCCATTCTTCTGGATATTCTGTGACGTTCACCATGTACTGAACTAATTTGTGAGAGCAGCGAAACTCAGTGGCTAGTTTAAAAAGGAATGTAACGTCCTCAGATTTTCCTGGCGCATAGTTGACCAACGATTGAATGACCGCTTTCATAGTCTCTTCTGGTACTGCTTCTTCGCTCTCATTGAAGTCTTCGAACTTATCCCAACGTTTAATGTGCCCTGCAACCATGACAATCATTGCTTCAGCTTGGATTTGTGGCACATAACTGGTTATTGACTCTTCTGTTTTCAATTTGTTTGCTACGTAAAATGTTGCGAAGTACATTAGCTGACATTTACTGGTAGAGCTAGGGATGGAATGAAAAGTCTCCGCAGAAAACACTAGCCTAATTTTGAAAAACTCATTCATCAGTTTGTTTGATTCTTCTGATCCGAAGATTTTGTCGGCCTCTTCCTTTATTTCGTCCAGTGATGCTTCGTTCAACCTCGAATTTCTTTTCAAGCAGTGATGACAATTTTCACCTACAACCATTATCCATTTGAACCATTTTTTGCGGCGTCGTACATCTTTCTCGAGGTCTACTCCGAGAGCTGAATTTGATTTGAAAAGAAAAATTCCCCACAAAAGTTCGGAGGCTGAAAAGCATTCTTTAACAATGGCTGGTCTTTTTTTGAACAATGCTACTGTTTCTTTGCACAATTCAGGGTATTCTAAAACTTGCCGTAATCTATTCAGATCAGATTTTATTGCGTCTTTGAATGTCTTCTGTACTTTTCTTTTGCCAGTTTTTGTAGGCTCTTTAAATCTGGTGCCAAGCTCCTGTAAATACTCCATAGATACTCCACTTACATGAAAATGCTGTACCGAAGAATAGCTTGTGAAGTCAAATTTGAGTCTTTCGATACTCGAAGGGTTTCCCAAAATTATTACTGAAGATTCAAATAAAACTTGGCCAAAGAATAATACCGCCTCTTTCGCCTTCGCTTCCGACATTTCTTCAGCCTCGTCGATGATGAACAACACTTTTTTCGTTGTC
The DNA here is from genome assembly GCA_014220935.1 of Platorchestia sp. MABIK. NCBI lineage: Eukaryota > Metazoa > Arthropoda > Malacostraca > Amphipoda > Talitridae > Platorchestia > Platorchestia sp. MABIK. Next base: position 239,405 of record JACJUY010000241.1, read on the forward strand.
AATAACTTCCCGACATTCTTGACACCGTACTTTGCACAGCATTTCGGAAGGAAGGCTTCAACAACACTCCAAAATTCTTCAATGAAATTATCTAAGTCGTTTCTTTGTGACTTAGTAGTACCCACCCATTTGGTGATCGACGTTTCCTCAATTTCCTTTCCAGATGTTATCAAAAGGAAGTCAAAGTCTCTTAGGTTTTCTATGGCGTTTGGATGTTTGACCCAAGACACTGCAAATGAAGAAGCCAAATTTGTCTTGCCAGCTCCATGCTCTCCAGATATGCAACAGATTTTCTTCCCGTCGATGTGTTCATTGCAGCGTGTTTGTAATTCCACCAACAAGTCTTCGAACGGCACATTCCTCTCGCTCTCTTCCCGACTGAAACATAAAACAAAATTTTAGTATCAGCAAGGCCTAATTATTTTATCCTAAAGTGTTAATATGTTTTGAAAAACACCCTTTTAGGAAATAGTTAACAAAATTCTGCCTTTTGATCAGTAGTGTGATTAACGAAACTACCTCACTGCTGCCAAATTCAGTCAGAATTCACTTTAAACGTTTAAGAAGCGAATGAAGACTGTTTTACACTCGTAAAATATTTCTGCGAGCATGAATTAAGCTTATAATTTTAAGTTCCTGTCAATTTCACCATATGCGTTCTGATGGGCATTAAAGCATCAAAATTAAGTGGCATCATATAACTTAAAACCGCCTTAGCTACTCACATTGCATTGCCGTCCGAGCCGATCTTGACGTTGACGTGCTTTAGGGTCATTTTCAAGTCCTCCATGGCCCTCGTGTCATCGTCGCCCAGCAAAGAAAAGTTCTTGCATTTATCCTTGTATGACGAAACCGCTTCCACTAGCGACTGGAGCCTCAGATCGCTCTCTATCCTTGCAGCGTCTGTGGGTAGAAATGACGAAATAGAATTCCGTATTCATGTCTCTTTAGCATGTTTGATCTCAACCTGGGTGTCATTTTCAGTAATACCCTACTCAATGAACGTGCGATTGAGCCCCATGCTCATTTTAATCTCTATTTAATGTCTCATGCTCCTCAGTATAAGCATCTCATGCACATAAGTCGAAAGTTACAGCCAAGCTCATCCTCACTGGTGACTCTCTCATTGACGTCCATGCCCGGATGGACGTCCTCCAATATCTCGGAGATGCTGAGCTTGACAGCCTCGTACTGCTGCTTCCACTTCACCACCCCGAGTTGCTCACCCACGCCCTTCACCACCCCCAGGATGGCGTCCGCCAGTGAGTCTGCGCCAACGGGGGACCGCGCTTCGAACCTGTCGTGGACGTGGTGGATGACTGCGATGTGGTGTTCCAGGGAGGGAGTGGGGGGCGACACCGTAGCGTCCCATGATCGGTCGTACGAGTCTGCTAGTTTTTCTATGCAGCAAAACCGAAGGATCTGAAAATATGAGGATACTTTTCACCAATTGCACACGAAAAATCCGGTGACATTCTTGTTGCAAAACAAACGTGGCTCAATGTGTCACAGCGCTGATACTGAACGAATACTTTTGAAGTAATTGATGAGAAGCATGACACTAAATTAAGCTTAGGTTATAAATGAAAAGTGATGCGACTGCTGTTTTATTTGCGTTTAAAATTAAAATCCATTTATGTGTAAATATTGTATTTTTTATATTTTTTTCACAGTTATTCAAATGTAAATCTAAATATCTATTTCTATTAATTTAATGTTATCAAATTCATTGCATGGCGTAGTTGATAAATTTGACAAGCATTCACACTTTATTAGCATTGCGGCTGGGTTTGTTGGCTTAATTTTAGGACAACGGTGGCGCATGTCTTTTCCTGTCGAGGCAATAGCGAATTTAAAAAATATTTTTCGGCATCATGAAAAGATCAGAATTCGAATAGTTGAAAAATCGAGATTAGTAACATTTGGCGCCATAAATTATTATGGTAAAGTATTTAAGAAAATTTATTCATAGTCATGTAGTTATTTCTACTCATGCCCAAAATGACCTTACGCAACCGATACCGTTAATTTAGCTAGTCAACACAAACTTCTCCAAAAGTGAAAGACTTTTTCATTTATGGCTACTGTCTCTTTGCTGTTAGTGATTTATTGTGAGCCCAGATCTGAAGATCAATGCGAAATGTTGATGGTGAATTATTCCCAATGTTTCTCAATTTCTGGTACACTGTCTGGTTTCTACAGCTCTACCTCTTGACCCTTGTCTGGGTACATAAGATTGTCTTCATTACTTTTGCAAACCCTAAAGGCGTTGCTTGTAATCGTTGATTACTGTAAATAGTTCATCTCTTGGGAACTTAATCCTATTCTCAAGCTCAAGCCCCTTCTGTGTTAGTAGAAAAAGATTCACCATGCTCTGAACACGAGTGATAACTGTGCAGGCTAGATGAGAAGACATTTGATTCGAATGTTTAACTTGAACATTGAACTAGAACATTTCGAATCTAAATGCTCTCCCATCCATTTACACCCATATGATGCGTGGTATATTCATCATTTACTTTTTGCTCATTATAACACGATTAAAACAACCAGTAAGTGAATTACCTTGCAGAGCAGAGATGCTGGAAACAGAGACGCAGACCTGGACTTTTTCAGGAGTTCCAGCTCGCCGTCCGTGAAGTGAAACTTGACGTCCTGGCTGTTGATGATGCTGAGAGCGTCCTTACCCTGGTGCGGTCGTACATGGTCTTATTGAACTGCCGTCTCTAGCTTTGGCCGCGCATAATGTTATGAGAAACTATGGCATCTAAATCATGTCAAGTCATAAGCATCTTAGAAAATGATCGAGTCACGTATGCAATTCTTGTGGTAAAAAATGAATGGTTAAGTAAATTGGAAAAAGCTTCCTGAAAGTAATTCACACATAATTCTGTTTTGACCATGACCATAAATGCGGAAAGAGTTTTCAAAATTGTTCTCATGAGCTGCATAAGAGTTGAATAATTTTTTACAGCAGAAATTATGGAGCATGAAATTAAAAAATTGTTCCTTCGTACAATAACCTTAACAATGGAACTATAAAAGAGCATTAATAACATTCAACATAAACAAAAACACCGAATACAAGTATATACCTTGCAAATAATTTCAAATAATGTGTACAGACACTATAGGTGAATTTGCTAGTTTTTCGCTGAGAAAAATGAATGAGCTATTTCTCAATTTGACCTCATATTTCAATGACATGATCCATTTTATTTGCTAGGTATTCCACAACAATTTAATCATTTTGGATGCAGAAATTAAGATTTAGGGCATTGGAATGGTAATAACTTGTCCTCATTATTCATCCGGAAAAGTTATGTTTTTCATCTTCCAGCGCCATTCCAGGATGACAACAGGCAAAGTGCCCCCTCACCTCTCACCTTTGGGTACGCGTAAGAATAAGCGTACATGAGCGCCTTCTGCGCAGGTCCCAGCAGCAGCTGCGCAGTGTGCAGCTGCTGCACACGCGTGCTGCTGTTAGACACCATAATGGTGCTGTTGTTCCTGTTGTTTCTTAAGCTGCTCGTGTTGTTCTTGTCCCTCCTGGTTTTGTTTCCGTAGTGTGCTACCTCGCCTGTAGAATGGCTTTGTAAATTATGCATGGCGAAGTAATCACAGTTCTTTGCACATTCTAATGTTGGTAGATATT
>JACJUY010000241.1:264408-278810 GCA_014220935.1 Platorchestia sp. MABIK
GAGACACGACGCACTGCTTGCGAGACACGACGCACTGCTTGCGAGACACGACGCACTGCTTGCGAGACACGACGCACTGCTTGCGAGACACGACGCACTGCTTGCGAGACACGACGCACTGCTTGCGAGACACCATGCACTGCTTGCTCCCAATTGTTTGGTGGTGCTCATGGTCTAAAAGTCATTGGTTTTTAAATTTTTGCAATGTTCTATGGATAATTAATTATTTTCAATAAAATTGAGTCATCATTTTTCATGGGCCTTTCCAATGAATTTTCATAATATTTAATTTGAAATGTTCACTACTGGTTGTTTTTGTAACATCTCTTTTGGGACTTGACCCGCAGATATGGCACGAACCAAATCCTGCAATTCAGGGCGAAATGCTAAATTAGGTAAGACGCTTGAGGGGCATGTGCTAGGGGTAGTTGTGAAATGTGTTTTTTGTTTATTATGATATAATCTACAATTATTGCTGTCATACGCTTACTATAAGACACATTTCAGGTAAAAATTACATCACCTTAATTTATTGATGAGGTAAAGGTTTAATTTTCTGTAAATTTTCTATTAGTAAACTTCAACTTGAGCTTATTGCGCGCGGAGTGCCTAAGTCATTTTACACCTGGAAAGAACTGCAATTAAATCCAAAACAGTTACCGTGAAAAATATCTTGGTGAACAGAAATTTGTCTTCATTAAATTTGCTGAACATCAATTATCTTATACGCCCAAGCAGAGGCAAAATTGTAGCGCTTTTAGACGTATTTTAAAGATAAGTAAAAAATTTTGATGGAAATTCATGGAAAGATAAAAAATTTTGTTGGAAATTCCTTGATCAAATGCGACGGTAATTATTTTACGCACTGCTTTATTATTTACGTTTATTAATCCTACAAAAGGTTTGTGAAATTTTTGATGTCCTTTTGGATTCATTCTTCCGATTTTTAAAATCTCTGTTCAAACGAACCTTCAGTTGGCAGAGCTTCTGCCTTAACGATCTTGTTCTACACAGACTCATTATCACTTCTTTACACGAATGCCGCACAGCCACTTACATCACAGAATTTTGCAATTCACACTAACGTACGAAGCACGCATAAATCACTTCAGTACATGCTAAAATACACAAAATACTGATTGTCTTTGCTAAAACATTTTCAATCTGCTGAATTTAATATCACAAGTAGTCAATGATAAGCAACGTTTCGATGTTACTGTAAAATCTTTAAACTGAAAATTTACAGAAAAAATTGTTTAGTCACATAAAATTTTATAGATTGACAGATCGTTTTAGTTAATTCGATCACCAATTTTCTTCGTATTTAACACGTGATAAACTGGAAAAATTCTTAAGATTGTGAAGTTAGAAAATCAGCATAATACCATTAAATATTCCGCATACAACTGCTGTCAATTATCATCAGACCATTGAGCTAATGAAACATTCTTGTTCCAGAATCCGAGCGGACGTTCAGGAGTTGGACTCTGCACACAAAAGTGTAAGTAGAACATACCGATGTTTCTAAAATCGCGTAGCTTATTTTGAGTTCAAATGACCTGAAGTAAACATATGCAGGTAAATAATTTCACAGAGAAACTATGAAGTTAACATTTATAGACAAGATGAATATGATAACTAATTGCCTTCCATAGTTTTGCTGGTAGTAAATACTCGCCGATTTCTATCCCGTATTAAAGCGATTAAGCTCTCTTCAAATATTTTGCTCGCATCACTGAACGAAACAATCTGCGCATATCTAACTAATTTTGCAATTCTTCTCACCTTGGGTTTGGATTTATGGACAACTGAAATATTTGTGAACGTAGCTAAACTGGGATGCTGTTGCTTTGCGCGTGCCAGTCCAAGTTTAAAGTGCCATGCAAAGTTAAAACGGCCCGTAAACTTGACGGCCAACTCTGCTCCGATGCTCTAGCTCTGTGAATGTTACCTGTGCCAGCCAAAGCTCACAGATTGACTCTCTTTCTGGCGAGAGTTTTCAAATTCGGCGTTTTTGCGAACCCAATTTAGCCGTGGAAATTACCGGGTAATTTTTGCAGAGGTATTTTTACACCAAATTCCATTTATACACGAGAAAATTTGGGAATTTTGTTGAGAAAAATGCTTATCTGGCAACACTGAGCCGTAGCAGCTATATTGAATAGCAGCTGTATTGGCGTAGCAGGGCGTAGCAGCTCTATTGAATCTCTGTTACAGCTGCTTTCGTCCATGAATGTTGTAGCAGTTTACTTGCGTGGGATTTATCATCGTATACGACAACCGAAAACCAGCTATCATGCTCAAAATGAATTTTTAGCCCTTCTAATCCTCTGTGTGTTCGTAAAAAATAGTTGATAGTTTTTCAATTAATTAATGAACATTTAAAGTAGATTTTTCATTACCACGACAGTGTATTTATTTCCACATCAAGTTTCTTGATTTTAAATTTGCCTTGTACATCTCATAGTCAGCAAGAACGTCTAAGAGTGCCACATCTAACTCCCTTGCTCTTAAATGCAATCACATAATCACACGTGATGGCAGACTTGCGTAGTTGGACCGTATCTAGTACGAAAGAACGAACGAAAGAAAGAAAAGAAAGAAAAACAGTTTATATACATAGATGATACAAAAAATTCACCATTGGTTTTAAAATAACTCAAAGTAAGGTCCTTGTATGATACACACAAGAGCATCGTAATAAGAGGGTGACTACAGGACAGCAAGAGCCCCCAAGTCAAGGTTAGATCAAAACCGGAGTGTTGGCGTCGCCTAGGTAACTATTCCAGCTTGTTGCTGCAATGAAAAGCTCGCGTTGAAATCCCAGTGAAAGAATCTAGATTGATATCAAGGGTGGGTGTAGAGCCCAAATGTAGGTACACCCACAAACACATACACACACTCACACAACGCCCACACACAACACAACAAAAAACACGCACAAAACACATACTGCAAAACAAACAACACACACACAACACCCACACACAACACAACACAGAGCAGCAGGCGGTGGCGAGATCACACAACACAGCAACACGAGAGCCCCGTCACGCGGCCAGGGCACCGGAGGATATTCTGGTGCCGGCTGACTCGAGAGACGCCTGCCTCGTCCGGCACGCGTGATTGTGCTCTGCCGGTACTCTAAAGTGCAAAAAAAACTCTTCTTCGATGCTTTTACCCCACATCACTGTTGGGCACGCGTGATTGTGTTCTGCCGGTACGCTGAAGTGCAAAAAATGTATTTACCCCATATGACTCCAAACTGTAGTTTTCCGTGGAATAAGAGCTCAAAAAAACACTATCGTGAAGTATTCATCGCATGCAAGCTTAGAGCAAGCTAAGCTTAGAACCAATAACAAATCTCAAGTCCGAGCATGTGTAGATTGAAACCAATATAACTTCACTGATCACAATATCGTTACACTCATGCTGTAGGGACAAGCAGACAGGAAACAGTTTATTTCCAATAAAGATGACACAAAGAACATCATTTCAAATATCTTAAAGTAAGGATTCTTAGTTGATACAGCTTTCTGTTAGTAATTCAGCTTCCTGATATAAATAGAGTAGAACATTTGAGGTTCTCGCAAAGTAAAACCTCACAAGATAGGATATCCAGACCTAGAACTGCATTGCCAGTAAATCCCAGCCATCATCTACGTCCCACGAAACACTGTCTCACACAGGGTAGGGGCAGGAACGTCCCACGCCAGATTGGGACAGCGTGCGTCCGTCACAAATGGGACAACCAATAAGCGACCCATGGGACCACTTGGGCCCTTGTATCTCATTATGAAAGGCAACGGAAGTATTTTCCTCTCCTCTCAGATGGAAGGGCGGCAATCAATATGGCATCCCATGACGTCATCAGCCGTAAACCAAAGTTGAGCAATGGAAAGCCGTAACTTCCATGACGTCACATTCTGAAGGCGCTGCCGACCAATGAGAGAGTTTTGTGACGCGATCTCCCCAACAGTCCAATCACGGGAACACGTTAGTGATGCGTCACCAAGTGACACGCTCAGTCAACCAATGAGAAGCGACCATTCCTGTGACGTCTTCTAACAGACGGGCCAATCACAGAAGCTTTGAGTTGTGGCGTCATGACGAGTGAGCCAATGGGAAAATAGAGTTGAAGTTCCCACTAATTTGCTTGCTATTGTGAGAGGAGAAAGAGGCAGCAGGAGCCACATTAGGCTGGCATGAGAGGCCTTCTTTGATCAACGTAAGGATATGAATGACCTCTTGCAGCATCCTTTGGTGAAATCAATGTACTCGTTTTACTCATTGCAAAAGGTGCTTAGGCGCTGACGTCACCATAACACCATTGCACGTAAATTGTTATTTTAATCGCTTCCATCAATTGCAAACTTACTCCTGAAGATATTTAGAAGAAGCGCGCTAGCGAAGCTTTAAATTTGTGCCATTATGCTAAATTTCGTTTAGGGATGTTTATGATTTCAATGCACCATTGCATTATTTACATAATGGTTCATTGAAAATTCCATTTTGATTTACCATTACAACCATAACGTCCTTCACGCTAATGAGGAAAAGTGTTCAATCAGTCTTGAAAGAAAATACTATCAGAGGAACACGAGTATTAGTGTCAAAATTTTTTCTTGGGTCAGTTATTTTGTTCGTCGTGCTCTTCTCAAAGACTAGGAATGGATGCAGAGTTTTCTATCTTTTTATAAATCCATCTTATGCTTTATGCCCCTGCATTAGCGTACAGACAAGTAATTTATAATTAAGTCTATCAAGCGCTCTATCTTATAAACAGTCTATCCTATGCTTTATGCCCCTGCATTAACCTGCAAGAGAGCAGGCTATAATTAAACTCATCAAATGCTTTATCTTATGAAAAATCTATCCCATGTTTTATGTGTCTGTATCAACGTGCAAGCAAGTAGTCTATCATTAAGCCCATCAAGCGCTTTATCTTATGAAAAATCTTTTGCTTTAAGGGCCTGCATTAACCCTTGAGCAGCCAGTTTATAATTGGCCAATCTAACGCTGTGTTTGGCAAACAGCTCGCAGTTCAAACCTGCATTGTGTACCATTTTTGGTTAATGTTGCGATTCTCAAACATTCTGTAGGTTGTATGAACTACTCACATCATTGGGAAATGTGAATATTGTTGAGAATAACGGATATGCCTACACTGTGCCAAGGACGATGCGGTAATTATGTCGCACAAGACACCAGTACTTCCACACACAGAGCATTTATTGACATCCTTTCTTGCCCTGGATGCTGACTCAGCAGAATTCTCAAGCTCAGAGAAGAACTAAAAATCGTAATCAGGTTGAGTGTAGAGACTAAACACACAAGAAGAAAGATCGCCATTCAAAATACCATCATTTTTTAACGTGGCAAATGGCCTTCATCGCTCTTCTGTTTTAGAGTAAATGATGCAAATAGCGAAACATTGATAATGTAAAGTGTGGACCGCAAACCCTCACAAGCTCATCGCACGCCACAAAACTTGTAGCACATTTCTCCTGCCGTAGCTAGATCACTAAATGCTTCCATACGCATAACACCAGGATTAAAGAAAAGAAAAGAAAGAAAAGAAAAAACATTTATTTCCAATAAAGTACAACATGAAACGTCGATACATTGGATTTTAAAACACCTTAACCTAAAGGCATCCTTAATTGAGAATGACACATTGGTATTGGGATACCCGTGTAAAATGTTGAATCAAAAAATGATTGACAGAAAAGCACATCAAAAATGAGTTCCTTAGCTCTGCCTAATCTGATTTTGACAGTGCATTTGAATATAAGTTACTAAGAGAACACAATAAATGTGTGAAGCCCATATTGGAAACTAGCATCTCAGGTAATAGAGCTGACAGAAAGACTTTCATTCAGTTCAAATACTTTCTTTTATGTTCTCTTGATATCTTTGTTGTATTTCAACTGCTTACGAATTTTGTTCAGTTTTGAGCATTGATACATTGGTAGCGGAAGCGGCATGTGTTCACCAAAGGCATTTTAGTCCAGCCTTGTTTCTTGATTTTGAAGTTTGAATCACCTAAGCTAAAAAAATTTCAATCTCCAATAAAATGTGCTTTAGAATTACAGGAATCATCATAACTATCAATTTTTGCTTCATAAACAGCGATGTATTTGTTTGTATTTGCAAAAACAGCATTCATGTGTTTATTTTTTACTCTAATGTATGAATAAAAAATCAACCCATGAAGGTATTTTAGTGTGACTATAGAGCATCAACATAAGCGGGCTGCTCAAAACAAAAGGCTAACATTCAGGCCCTCATTTTCTTTGTCTAAATGAGGTACAATAAAAGCTCGACCGATTCCCCTGAGTTTTAGGGTATAAAACAAGAAAATTTTTAAGTTTTGCGACTGAAAAAATTGATGTTCAAAACAGCCAGCCGGCTATAGGTTAATATTTCGGCACTCATTTTCTTTGTCTATATAAGGTACAATAAAAACTCGCTGAATTCTCAGACCAAAAAAAAATTAGTTCTTAAGTGCTATGGTTGAAAAAATCTTTGGGAAAAAAGTCAACCGATGTTATGATGACGTCACTGCTGTGATATGACGATGACGTCACCGTCATCTAAAATGCGGCTTAAAATGTTCTAATCGACATATTCATATTAGATTAGGTTGATTCTTCTTTGCTCATGAGAGCAGTTGAAGATAGCATTATAAATCAGACATAAAAAAGATAGCTGTTAAATTTCAGGCCTTAAATTCCTACAGTATGAACCTCATTTCAAAATATGTGTACGTATTGTATTTCTATGCGTGTTTATCTGGAGACATATTTATAAATCTCTGAGATGCCTTTCACCGTGACAGAGACGCTCGAATATTGGCTTTTTATGAGCTACTGAAAAATCTATTTCTAGAATGCAATGTATTCCATTAAGCAGTCAACGTTCATCAATCATTAGACGTAATTCACGAAAAATGCATGCTAATACGAAATTTTTTTAGGACCCTTATGTCTTTTCAGTCTCTAGACTAATGATCGGCACAGATCCGACGTCGATGAGCAGGCAGTAAGAAGCACATCATCAAGTTTCATGTCAACAAATTTCATTCATATCACCAAGTTTCACCATCAAGTTTCATGTCAACAAATTTCATTCACATCACCAAGTTTCAACATCAAGTTTCATGTCAACAAATTTCATTCACATCACCAAGTTTCAACATCAAGTTTCATGTCAACAAATTTCATGTCAACAAATTTCATGTCAACAAATTTCATTCACATCACCAAGTTTCATGCCGTCGAGTTTCATTCACAACTATAAGTTTTATCACCAAGTTTCGTGTAGATCACTGAGTTTCATGTCATCAAGTTCCAATCACATCAATAAGTGTCATACCGTCGAGTATCATTCACGTCACCAAGTTTCGTGTACATCACTAAGTGTCATGTCATCATGTTTCAGTCCCATCACAAAGTTTCATGTCACCAAGTTTCAGTCCCATCACCAAGTTTCAGTCCCATCACCAAGTTTCAGTCCCATCACTAAGTTTCATGTCACCAAGTTTCATTCCCATCAGCAAATTTTACATCCCACAGCTGAGCCCTGCCCCCGTGCCGGCATATGCACCGCAGTGCAGAAAACACGCAACAGATAAAGCCACAAAAACCCTCTCAGAACGCGGCGTGGAAGCGAGCTATGCCTTCAATCGTTGGCTGCACTCCAGAAGCTGGAACATAAATATAAACCTGTCTGGGGAGCCTGCGTGGCTGTGCTGCGGAAGCCATAGTCCTTGGCTGGCTCCACGAGCTGGACAACAGTTCTTTCTTGCCCATGCAAGCTGGGAAGCTTTCCTTAACAGTTAAAATTGGAAGGCCTTTCTTACCAGTCCAAACCGGGAATCGTTTCTTAACAATTCAAATTTGGAAGCATTTCTTAACAATTCAAACTGGAAAGCCTTTCTTAACAATTAACACTAGGAAGCCTCCTTGCCAATGCAAACTGGAAATTCTTTCTTACGAATCTAAACTAGAAATGATTTCTTAGTAAATTACAAATTCAAATTGGGAAGCCTCTCTTGCCGATCAAAATCTGGAAGCCTTTCTAGTCAATCAGAACTTGAAAGCCTGTCTTTCCAATTAAAACTGGGAAGAAAAGGAGTGAAAAGGGAGTAAAGCTGTTCGATTGCGTCTATTAGAAAGAAAGATGTTGTCTATTATTTTGCAATTGTTTTGTAAGTAACTCATTCTGAATGCGATGACCTCAACGTATGAATTTACCCAGTTTACCAGCATGTCATACAATAACCAAAATTATATGAAATATTGCATGCCATACAATAACCAAAATTATTCAGACCAAAGCAGCAGACAAAGATACAGAATCAATTACCAGGGAAACAACAGCATAAAGTACCAGGTAAAGGCCCAAAATCAAGTACTCTGTAAATAATTATAGCACAAGCACCGCGTTACGGTACAGAACTATTAGGCAAGGTATAAAAAATTTCCCTACAAATTTACCTGATTAAGCCGCGCGTAAAAGAACTGAATGAAATACGGTGTGTTCAAACGCAGAGAAACAGTTACAAGTATCGTGCAAAGGTACAAAACTATTAGGTAACGTATAAAAAAATTACCCTACATAAGTACCGGGTTAAGCCCCGCGAACTGAATGAAATACGGGATGTTCAAACGCAGAAAATCCGTTTCTAATTGAGCAAGCAAAAATGGAGAATTCTCGGTTTTCAAGAGGATGTCGTGATTGGTGGCCTCCACTCCTGACGCACACACTGCGGACGCCCCACTGACTTTCGCAACAGCGTTCCGCATCACCGACTCAAGAAATACCGAAAAAAGCTGGGCGAAAGGTGATTCAATTGAATGAATTCAATTTTACGCGAAGTGACGTATTTCTGCGGTGATTGATAGAAACAAGGGTAAATCTATTGACCCAAACAATTTTGAAATTTTTTCCTCCATTTCGCAATTTTACGCGATGTAACGTATTTATGCGGTGATTGATTTAAATACGTGTATATATTGACTTACACAATTTGGAATTTTTTTCACTCATTTCGCAGTTTTACGCGACGCGACGTATTTCTGCGGTGGTTGATAGAAGTAAGGGTATATGTGAACTCCTAAACTTTTAAATTTTTTTTTTTCGTCTGAAACGAAAGGACTCCAGTTAATGTTCCGGTAAACGAAAAAATGCATTCCAGTTTAAAAAAGATCGAAGATGAAATTTTTAAAGTTAAAGCGTATCTAACATAACAGATACATTCAAGATGTACGTTGAGTCTTCACAGAAGCATAACACAGATAGTAAACTTGAGGAGCTAAGCATTTGAAAAGTTACCAGTGCAAATCATATGCAGCGAAACTAGGCAGTGGCTCACACGAGGCCAAGAAATTGAAGCTAAATAAAAATAAGAAAGCTAAAAAGGATAAACAGGCAGAAGTAGTTATTCAAAATTGTCATTCGTAATTCAAACACGCATTGTAAATTTGGTCACATAAACGGCACTGAAAATTTACTAAGAAAAGTGTGCTACTCTAGCTTTGAGCAGACATGCTACAACCGTGCCATGCGTATAGATTTGCAAAATGCACTCACACACACACACACAGTAGGAGACATGAAACGATTGGAAAACGAAATTTATTTAAAAGATGAAACTAATCTAAATATTTAAATAATTTGTAATTGTAAATACATCAACTTTACCCAGAGTGCAGTAAAAATCCTGCTACACGTGATTGACTTCTAGACATTGATGTGGTTTCTTTACGTTTTTGCTATTTGTTTTGCACGAGTCGCGCTGTCCATCCGTTTCTGTGTTAGCGTTGTTTTTTTGCAAGACATTTTCAGGGTTATTCTTTCAGAAAAAAGGTTTCAGAAGCACGATCCTTCACCCACCACTAACAGGTGGGTGACTTCTCTGCCTCGCAGAGGAAGGCTTGTGAAGTCCAGCACAAGTCAATCGGATCATGGAAAGGAGCTCCGAAGACAGGAATGAAAGAACTGTCGAAATGGTCACGTGTATTATGGAAAGTTCCCGGCAGCAACGTGACCGTTGTATTGAAGCAGGCGGTGGTCATTTTAAAAATTGTTAACCACATCGTCCACCTAATTTTGTGCACTCTCTCAGGGTATGAAGGTTGTTACGATTTGTGAATCCGTTAGAAAGTTCTGCTAATTTTTTGTGAGACAGGATTATTGGTACGCCCTGTGTTCTAGTTCAACATTCATGAGCGTTGAATCATTCCTCTTATTAAAGCGGTTCTGAGACGTCTTTGACCACCGTGTGATGAACAAACGAAGTGTTGGACCAAAATAAGATGAAGAAAAAATACTTAACTTCTCTACAGCGGTTTTACGTAGAGATTACTAGGAAAAATTCGAGGATGATGATAGTTACTCTGTCTTTTAATTGAGCTTGCTAATTTACTAGTACAACAATACAGTGACGTTGCTACTTCAACGATGCAGAGGCATTATTTTGGCAAAGTTGCAATAGCGTAATGAATGGAACAGTACATCAGGGTCATTAAGGCACCAATTCAGTAGTGTTATTATGGCAACGTTAAAGTAGCGTTATTATTGAAATAATACAGCAGCGTTATTATGACACCAATAGAGCAGCGTTATAATGGCAATGTTACAGTAGCGTTATTATGGCAACATTACAGTAGCGTTATCATGGAAATGTTAAAGTAGCGTTATAATGGCAACATTACTTAGGCGTTATTATGGCAACATTACTGTGGCGTTATTATAACAACATTACTGTAGTATTATTATGGCAACATTACAGTAGCGTTATTATGGCAACATTACTGTAGCGCTATTATGGCAACATTACTGTAGTATTATTATGGCAACATTACAGTAGCGTTATTATGGCAACATTACTGTAGCGCTATTATGGCAACATTACTGTAGCATATTATGGCAACATTACTGTAGCGTAATTTTTAAAACAATTCAGCGAAACTCACACATAGTCTTACTAATCTATAGTTTATAAATTCAAGTTCAATGAGTGAAGAAAAACGTAATGTGTTAGTTTAGAAATTTTGGTTCAGCGCTTGTATCATTATTTCAAATTCAACGCTATTTTTGAGAGACAATAATATTCATGTAATTTTCGACGCTCAACATGAATCATAGTTTCGCGCACCACTGCTGTAAAATGCTAAACACGTATAATAATTTTATACAAGAAATCTTCTTCAACATATTTAACTCGTTTAACGGTTCTAAATACAGTAGCAGTACAAACACCCAACATGCATCAACACGCACATATAGCAGCTCAAGCACGTAACATGCACCATAGCGGTTAGCCTAAACACTCAACATGCAACTTAACGGATAGCCTAAACACTCCGGATGCACCCTAACGATCAGCCTAAAACACTCAGCCCGCACCATAACAGTTAGCCTAAAACACTCAACATGCAACTTAACGGATAGCCTAAACACTCCGGATGCACCCTAACGATCAGCCTAAAACACTCAGCCCGCACCATAACAGTTAGCCTAANCACCATAACGGTCAGCCTAAAACACTCAGCCCGCACCATAGCAGTTAGCCTAAAACACTCAGCATGCGCCTTAACGGATAGCCTAAACACTCCGGATGCACCATAACGGTCAGCCTAAAACACTCAGCCCGCACGATAACAGTTAGCCTAAAACACTCAACATGCACCATGACGGTTAGCCTAAAACACTCAGCATGCACCTTAACGGATAGCCTAAACACTCCGGATGCACCATAACGGTTAGCCTAAAACACAAAGCTTGTAAGGAAATCCACAAATCTAGGAGGCCAGGAAGACGATTTAAGCCTCGAGGCCGGCCGGCCGGAGCCATTTCAGGAAGTTCCTAAATTGAAGGCCACGCGAAACGAGATCTTTTATTCATAAACGACGGCATGAAAAAATTTCAAGCTAAGAAATTCTCGAGTTAAGTTTGGAACTTAAAATACAGGAGTTTTCTTCACGGCAGAGTTGTAAAGAAATTAGAAAACGTCCTGGTTTGTGGCCAGTGCGAGGCTGCAGAAAATTCCATAGGGGTTTGTGAAAAACAATTCACGGAGAAGCATTTTTTGGGTTAAGATGAACAAAGCAAAAATAAATGCTCACACATAGGGCAGAAATTCAATGTATTGATGTTACTATTTTTTCATCTCTGGCCTAGAGTAAATACAGTAAATAGTATCGTCTACTATCCCCTCTGACCCAGACTTTTCCGAAAGGCTGTTATTCCAGATTAGAAATTTTCATTACGAGGTTCTCTCTATTAATTTAGCCATCCAAGCGTAGGTGTTTGTGATTCTCACTAAATACTGATCATTTTACGAATCTTCAGATGAGCGTTTCTTCAATTTTCGTATTTCATGTTGGGTTTTCTTGCATTTTTTACGCTTATCCTCGAACTTGTCTTCGTGTCTGGGACTATCTCGGGAGTCGATCTCGACAGACTACACGGATTATCCTCTTAAGGCCCAACCTCATCAAGAAGATCTCAATTTCTTAGCTCTCTTTTTACTGCTCTAAATCTGGCGTGCGAGCGCATTCTTATGCCGGAAGAACTACGGTCCTACAGTAAGTATTCCCACTCTTGGTACCAGATTTAACTGTTGGGAAAGGCCACTTGGAGAGAAGCCAGAGGGAAAATGCCGGTTGGGAACATGCCAACTGGAAACATGCCAGTTTTGAAGTTAAAAGCCTCTTCAGCGTTTATTCACTTTCGTTAAAACTTCTGAAAAATACTTGAACTTCACCATGGAACGATATTAGTGAACAAATCCTGCATGCAGTGTTCCGTTAGCTTACAGGCACGCTCCTCTATACATTCTGAAAAATATGTTGCAATTCAAATTCTCTTTGCTCGTATAAAAGTGTTTGTCACATCGCAAATAAAAGGAACATGTGCTACCTGTAACGATCGCCCTTCACTTTCGACAGGGGTAATTACATTACACACTAAACCGCTCATGAATTATCTTTGTGCTTCTCTTAGTCAAATGAATTTCGCTATCGTGCAGAAGTAACCAGTGTGCTGTTCTTGCGTCGTGTTATTAGGTTTTTTAGATAAGATGAACCCTCGGATCCTTAACAAACTGCTGTATAATAACTCATCTAAGTCATTGAAGGATGATTTCACTTTTCTGTATGCATTCCAAAACGTTACACACTGAATACAATTGTAACAACCGTAAGGAAATTAACGAGAGTAAGTTGCGCAGCACACTTAATAGAATTGTAACAAGAGGAAGTAAATTAACAACCGTAAGTTCCGTAGCACACTTAATAGAATTGTAACAACAGGAAGTAAATTAACGAAAGTAAGTTAAGAAACACAGTTAATACGTAACTTACTGTCGATAATACAACTCACAATAAGAGCAAACATTGCAGGTAGCAGCATCATCTGCCTGCACACACGAAATTTATGCTGCAAATTCAGCAGCAGCTTTCGCTGAACACAGCGCGCATGTGTTCTGAAGCAGCGGACCAAGAACGTTCTGTTCCTTTGAGTTGCGACACTAAATGTTTCGAAGCCTCTCAGAAACGTAGCTACTGGCTACTGTAAAGGAATATTTGGGACCAATGGCTTTTTAGTCGACATTAAGTTCGGTGACACGCTAGAGCCAGGGTACGAAACATGAATGATTTGATACTGACGAGAAATGTGACCAGCCCGTACTCAAGCCTGACGGAACAAAAGATGATAGATGTGTCAATGCACTGTGAGAGCATTGGCCTTATTTAGATAACGTTAATGATGATTAATATGACACCTAAGGTGTCTTAACTCAACACTTTACATCAAGGCAACGCTAATAAAATCTAACTCAACAGCCGCGACCTCCAA
Organism: Platorchestia sp. MABIK; assembly: GCA_014220935.1. Classification (NCBI taxonomy): domain Eukaryota; kingdom Metazoa; phylum Arthropoda; class Malacostraca; order Amphipoda; family Talitridae; genus Platorchestia; species Platorchestia sp. MABIK. The sequence continues at coordinate 278,278 of JACJUY010000241.1, forward strand.
TACCAAACATAGTCGAGCGAACTGATAATCGTGGCCGTCAGCAGTCTTGGAATCTGTTGAAAACGTGAAATTATGTCGTCATTTTGCTCACGGACGAGGTGATCTTAGTAGATAGCAGACATTACTTCAGGTTCCATAAAGTTCAGAGTTCCAACGTAGCGGAAATCTGTGCGCCTGCCATGTACAGTATATATCCAGTACGTCTCCAATGTACAGTATATATTCAGTACGTCTGCAATGTACATTATATGTTCAGTACGTCTGCAATGTACAGTAAATATCCAGTACGTCTGCAATGTACAGTATATATTCAGTACGTCTGCAATGTACAGTATTATCTGGGGAAACGGTGTATAAATGTTGGACTGAAGTATCTGCGAATTACCGGTTAACTATAGCGATGTCACAATTTTAATGCAAAACTGGAGCTAACGCCTCCTAAGCTCTGATGAACTACAATGAAATTGTTACCGGTGAGCTACAGTGACGTCTCAATTATAACGATGGCATCGATGACGTCACTACCACAACAA
>JACJUY010000242.1:1619-41636 GCA_014220935.1 Platorchestia sp. MABIK
TTATGATGAAACCAACTTATGATGAAACCAACTTATGATGAAACCAACTTATGATGAAACCAACTTAGGATGAAACTAATTTATAATGAAACTGACTTATAGTCAATCAATCATGAGGGCTTCAAAGTATGCGAGACACTCTAATGTTACACAACCAACAAGGTTCTCCGTCTTGTATTGAAGTAGAAAAGTTGCGTTGGAAAGCGATGGGTGGTTGATAAGTACCATGGTTTTCTTGGGCAGAACACTGTGGCTGGTGCAAATGTCTATTTTTTACGGATACCCACTTGCCATTGTCGATCCAACTGTCAAAACTATTTAACAACACGACTTTGTTCAAATCGAATGTTTAGCTTTACACGTTAACAGCGGTTTGGGCCATACAAGTACCATTCGGTAAATTGCTCATTCACGTAATGCTATGAATTAATGACATTTCATGTGCTTCGCGATATTTTTCAAAATAACTGTCACCATACGAAATGAAATGATATCGTGCAATTGCATTTTCATAATTCTTAGGAATGATAAAAATGCACTGTAGCAGTAAAATCGATTTCCCAATTCTGTTACGACCTAACCAAACCAATCGTTAACAACAGCGGAAACGCGGTGTGTTATTTGGTAGATCATAATTTGAAAATTATACCACAGGAGTAGAAGGAACAGTGCGAATTGATAGCTTGACCAGCCCTTCAGCTCAGATTCTGACGGTATCATAATCGTGGACCGGAAAATTTTCAACTTTGAATGCTTATTTTCGTAGACTGATCCTCCCTGTTAATTTATAGAAAACCGTTATCCGTTTTCTTTATCCGAAAACCGTTATCCGAAAAATATCTATCACTTTATTGATCGCATAAATATGCGTGAAAAACTATTCTTCTTCGCTCATTGAAAAATTTTCTTCAGTTCTTTCAACTGGAAATTCTCTTGATCGCAATTTATTCACCACGTAAACAACGTAATCGTATACTATACTCCTATTCAGTATCATCGATCATCAAAAAATTTCTAACTTCAATTCGTGCAACTGAAAACTTTTCTTGCGGTGGGACCCTTGTTTGGATGGATGGATCACTGCTTGCTCTAGCGCACTGCTATGCGACTCTGGTGGTGACAAACTAAGTTTTCTTTTCTAACTTCTGAACGTTGCGGTGAAAAGGATACTTTCATGAATGAATTAGTTTCATGAATACTTAATCGGAACTAAGTGACGGTATGTTCTATTCCATGTACGCCATTTTAAGTGTAGAATGTTAAAATTGACTTCAATTTGAGAAGAGTGACGAACTTCAGTTTACCCCACCGTAAATAGCGTGGTAGAATAAACTCTTTTTCATTTTGCTCGACTGATCGACCACGTAAACATACACCGACAACTCCATCCGTGTTCTTCGTTCACTGAAAAATTCTATTTAACTCTATTATAACCTCATGCTCGCGCGCGCAAATAATAGCGAAGTAACGGCGCTAAATTGCCTCGTAATAGTGGCTAGGTGCAGCAGATGTTGCGAGCTGTGACAGGTGTCACTGCCGCTCATCACAGCCACACGCTTCGTGTGGAACAAACTGCGTGTGATCCGCTATTCAGAAACTGACCTAATTGACACGTGGTTGCGGAATTTACAACCTCGTGTTCAATCTTTCTTACGGTGGGATTTTTTGTCTTCTTCGTGTAATACTAGCTGTTAAACGTAGAGCACTTGCTGGTGTGTCTTCAGTAGATTTTTAGGAGTCCTAGCGTGAACAGTTTAACAAGCTGCTATACTGGCACTCAAAGATCGGTGTACAAGAGACGGAACATGGCAAATTGAAATTAATTTTAAAGTTTCAAAGCTTTTGATTCCTTTCATCTCACTCTGTAACAGCTTTAGTGCGTGCTGTTATTTGCTTGATCTATTTTGTACATCGTAATCCTCACGAATCATGTCCAAAAAGTGAATCAAATTATAAATATGCGTTCATCCAGTAATGATGGGCTTAGCAATAAGTCATGGTGCTTTATAATTTTATTTTCATAAGATAAAACTTCGTTTTTCCCCAGCCCCTGGAAATATTGAAATACCGTCTGATGCATGAAGCGCTAGTGATATTGGGATCACGTGCATCTTATTCAATTGCTCGTTTCTTTTCCTAAACTCTGAGAACTCACATCCGAGCAAAAACTGAATCGTTTCTCGAAACTTAGATGGACCCAACTTATTTTGTGCGTGACGTTTCTATACCATTTGTATATCATAAATATTGAGCAGCATCATTTGTTGCACCAATAAATAAAGTATTCCCACTACTTCTGAGATCACTTTGATTCGTACGTTCAAGTGAACGCGTAGCTTCTGTGTTCCGCTCACCTAATTAATGATAGAATTTTATTAATTAACATGTTATAATCTTAACTGCGAAAGAAGCGTCTACACTGACTAACCTTTGTCGAGAAACCATGGCTGCAACTTGCATCGCTCAAAATTAATCCTTTCAAACTAAGTGGTACTAAATGCGAGTATGTTCCTCATACCAACAGACGAGTATGTGGTGCATATTTTTCCTTAGAAATCGTGTCCATCAAGCATACTCTTAGTAATGTTTACCATAGAATTGTGATGTATACGTTTAGTTTTGTTTACGTAAGAATTGGAACCCTGAAAAGGTTTACACTTTGGCCGTAATTAATTAAACTGAAGTTCAATATTCAACTCAAAGTTAAAGTCAATTTTAGTAAGTAATATTTTGAAAATAACAAACATTAACTGGAGCATGCCTTCATTTAACTTTAATTAAGTAGTTATTGAAACTGAGGTAGTGACTACTCGATCAGCAGCATTATGAAAATCCCCTCCGTGGCCACCGGTGGCGGACGTTGCGGTCAAAGTTCCAAGAACAATGCCTATCGTCAACTGAGTTCTTTCTGAGTGTTGCCTTTTGTCAACAGTATGGATATCCAAACGCTTTATGAATAACTTCAGTGATCTAACCTGTTCTTTCAAGCATCTTCGAGACACCTATTTCTACCATCTTGCTAGTAGCACCGAAATAAAATGTACTTTTCAAAATTGTCTGTCAATGTTGCTAGTTGAAACTGGTTCACTTTTGTTTCAGTCCATAACACAGCATGAATATTTTTTTTCGTATTCTTCATACAGGTTACCAAAGTTTTTGTTAGTTCTATGGTAATCTGAATGTGGAAAAGAGGCCATGGCATTCGCCTTCCCAGTAACAGAGCTGACCCTGAGAGTGGGAGACACGCCTCTCTCTCACCTGGGACAACAAATACCTGCTTTGGATCGTCATCTGCCAATTCTACCCGAAATTGACGTGGAATCTCTATTCTACGGAAACAGAAGTAAGTTAGTGGTCTTAGCCTACACATTTTGGTATCAGATCGAAAGAAAATGTATTCGTGATGCCTACGGCACCTCTATGCGAAGTGTTTTAACAACTGCCACTTCAGTCAACATTAGTTTTAATTGAATAATATTAATTAATAATTTTATTACCGCATTGAATAATTCGTATTTCTGTCTGACATCGCTACTAATAAGTAACGTTTGAGTTTGGTTGTATGGTTTTGTATAAACGTTCAAGTCATAGAATATCGAAATCTCGTGCATGAATCAATAAAAAGATACTTGTCTGTCTGCCCATCAGTCTATGCTGTATAGTTCAGGTAGTTTTTCTAATCTGTAAAATTTAAGCAATCCTCATGCTGTCAGTGAAGTTACTTAATTTTTCTTCGATGTATTTAAGTATCAGTTATTTTTTATATACCTACGTTAACGACCTTCTCGCATCTGGCCTTTATACGTGTCTTTCTTTAATAAAGAGATGGTTCAACTGTGACAAAGTAACATGCGTACTGTTTAACACTTCGACCGCAATGTGCGCCACCGGTGGTCATGGAGAGATTTTTATTATGCTGCTGGCCGACCAGAAGTTACAAACTCAATTTTCATAAATACTTAATTAGAGTTAAATGAAGACATAATCCAGTTAACGTTTGTTTTCAAAATTGCTTGCTACAATGGACTTTCATGCAATTTGTGTTGAATATTGAACTTCTGCGAACAAATTACGGTCGAAGTGTTAAATCCGCACGTCTGAATTCACTACCAGTTAGTCCGTTTCATCTTGTCGTTGAGTCTTTTAATGAAGAACGAGTGCTTGAAAACTTGAAGTAGTGACACTTTTGATAGACTATCGTGATAGTGTACCAACGTACGCAAAATGACACTGCATATGACTTACATGATATCGTGGCAGGTTCTCGTGCATGTTGAGGGTAGCCTCTCCGGGGAACACTGTTAACGACAATTCCACTGGGTGTTGGTGTTAGCTTTTGCCTTGATTTCCACATTGATTGCGATGCGATCCTTCGGTATGTTTTGCTCGAGTTTCTTCTGCTGTAAAGGGATCACCAAACCAGTGGTCGCAATTCATTTTTGTTTACTTTATCCAAAGTAAAAAAAGTCACGATCCAATGAGTCTTCTGTCTAGTCCAATAAATCTAGTGTTGAATATTGAAATTTCATTTATTTTGAGCTAAATGTTGCTGAATTCTAAATTCATCGCAGGAAACAAGTTAACTGACATAAAGTAAAACTTCGTACTGAAACAATTGAGTCCGTACCTCAAGTCTATGCTGTAGTGAGTAAGCATCAGATACCTTGTTTGAATATCTTTACTTTGAAGAGCGCTTCTCTGTAGTAACTTTTACTACTCACCACAGATGTAGGCACTTGCTACTCGAGTTTTTTGGGCGTTGAAGTCTTGGGACATGTATGGTGTGGTGCTTCTCTAAAATTGTATTGTAATTTTCTCCTACGTCGCTCACGAATATACATCTGGCTTTGTAGTTTTTCTTTTATATTCATATTTAGTTATCCAATGTCGAACGTACGTGACTTAACACGTTCACTGCGTTTCCGCGGTCGTAAACGGTTGGTTTGGTTAGGTTGTAAGTAGCAGGATTGGGAAATTGATTTTTATGTTCGAACATAATTTTATCCCTCCTAAGAAATATGAAAAATATAATTTCATGATCCATTTCACCTATAATGATAACAGGTATTTCTTAAAAAGGTCGCGAAACTAATGAAATATCATTCATTTATACTGGTACGTGAATGAGAAATTTACCGACTGGTACACATATGGCCCAATACGGGGGGGAACGTGTTAAGTGCTATTGACCTCTCAGGAAACATAGGATAGCGAATGGGTTTATGCAGGTTGATTAATTTTGTCTTACCTAATAAAATATGGGGCCTAGTGCCCAGGGGAGATACTGTTCGGTTACCTTAGCTGTAGTTAGGTTTTCGACACTTGTCTTTCGAACCCAATTCGCTGCTTTCAGTTTTCATAACTTTTTTTGGTATCTTTTCATTGCCTTTTCTTTCTCTTCCTTCTTCATTTTATGTATCTGTTTGCAAGGTATACTGTAGAACGAATAATCCTGAGTCGGATTATTCGTTAAGCTACCCAATAGACGCAGTATTAACCCGGATGCTGAAGCTCTGTATAGTTTCTATTAATGTTTCTGCCACATTGTTCCCTAGTATATTTTGTCTTATCTCTTGAAAACGGAAGATTTTGGTTGGCTATGGCTGCAACATGATGCGCAGTGACGGTCATGATTCTATTTCCAAGTAGCATGGAACATTTCTGAGCGTGTTTATTCATTACTTCTTCGTTAGCAATAGTTGCTAATTATTCTTTCATTAGGTCCAGTTCGCCAGCAAATGGCTTGTAACGTATCTATCACCGGGAATGAAATTCCTTGATACCCAAGCGATTCATCAGGTAATGTTATCAGGCTTTTTGAATTTCTGCAGCAATGGGAAATGAACGATTGACTAGAGTTTTTCAGTAGGAAAGTGCCACTGTTTTCTTAGTTATGAGGTGTTCATGAGCAATTCAAGACTATGCAATAAATAATTGATTTACTACACAAATTGAATACTCAGAGTTGGGCAATTTTTCTTATTTTTTGGTGATACAATGCTCATAGGTAGTATTAGACTCTCTTGTTTGAATAATTGAACACTGCGAAATTAATACTGGAGCTCACTATTTTACCTCCTCTCCGTTTTAGGCACTAACGACAATCTTTAGTCAATGACCCACTGCTTTTTGCCTTCGTGTTCATTTCAGTGTTCTGTGTTTGTCTTTTTAGCGTAGTGTATTGTTCGGGTGTCTAAGCTCAATGTTCACTTGGATACCATCCCATTTATAGGAGAAAAAATGAATGCTTTCAACTCCGTTTTTTAACATGACCTTCGTAAGTTTAAGAAGGTAATTATCCTCGAACAAATTTTGCGTACGCTGGTTCGCTATTGTGCTAGTCGATCAAAAAGTGTCATATCAAGCGCTTTATTCAGTTTACGTATCATAAAAACGTAAAATAAATGGAAGAGCCTAGGAATTTGCGTTTGCGGTCAGCTAGCTGTCTACTTCAAAGGGTTGAAAAGAGTAATATTTCAGTTAAATGTGCTTTTATTTTGAGCAGACATCAAGTTTCAAGATCATGAACACGCTGAAGCATCACAACTTCACAGCAGAGAAATTACTAGAAATTCCAACCCATCAGGATTGAAAAGGCAACAGAAGCTAAACACCGATGTCCGAAGTCACAGAAACGAACACCGGTCCCAACGTCGACGTCGACAGCGCCGTCCGAAACAGCGCATGGACCAGTCGTCCCTCATTCGCAACTTTGAAACGAGCTCTGGCGGTTACCGAGCAGGCGGTGCGTCTGCGAGTCAAAATCGAGGCTCAAGTATCGCCCGTATTATAAACCATCACACTGATAAACAGCAGAACGTGCGAATCAAAAGCGTGTCTCAAGTTGAAGGCGCAAGTGGATCGTACGGACCGTTGATAGACCGTAGGGGCGGAGCCGAACGGGCAATCAAAACGAAGTCTAAAGAAGCGAAAGAGGCGAGCACAAAAGAAGTGTCCACGTTAGATCACAGGAGTGGACAGTTACCAGTGGATCTTCCGCAGCAGCTGCTGCTCACTCCCATTGGGCCTCTGGAGATGGTGTCAGATTCAAAGGTATGTGAGATTGAGTGCATGCGAGGAAAAAATCTTTCTTGTATTTTTATATGTCCTGTGATTACGTAGTTGTTAAAGTGTTTTTGAATCTTGAGTTGTTCTGAATGTTTAGTGAAATTCAACTTGACACCCCCTCAGGGGGATACAACTATTGTATCTATGGGAATTAGCGCTCCCAGGGGGATTATGTGAGGTCCCCCTGGGTGCCAGGTGAAGGTCAGGTAGGCCTTCTTTTTGTTAAAATAGAATAGGTTTTTATTTTGTTACGGACCATCTTTTTTCGGTTCACTGCTGTCCTGTCTTTCAGCACCTCCTACTTTCTTCTTCAACTTTTATCTTGTTTCTTGAACTTCTTTCTTAGCTTACTGTTTTTATGCACCTTGTGCGTAGATTCCGCGTTCCCTCAACTCCATAATAAATGGTACCTTCATCCTTCCTCTCTTTGAACGTCTTTGTTGTGGTAAAGGAAGCTAAAACTTTCTTATAATGTCGTTTAAATGCAGACCTCTGTTGAAATTGACTGAAAAGTCCTATGGTGTAGGGTTCAGGACATTCATCTAAGATGAAAATGTGATAAGATTTATGTACTAACATGGCGAACCCATTTTATCATAACAAATGCGTGAGTCCCCTCATTTCAACTTCCTCATTTTTATCTAAATCAATTAACTTTCTTATTTTCCGTCTAAATCTACGCAACCCGGTGGCCACGGTCTATTTATCGTACTAAACACAAACGCTGTTATATATGGAAACGATTTCAAATTTCAAATCCATGAAGCGACCTCTATCTTCTAGATCCCGACTATGGGAATTTTTTTTGAGAAGTCATTAATAAAATGACTGTTTTCGCTGAACGATAATGTAACATTGCACGTAACATAACAAGCACATTTAAAAACACACTTCAACACCAGGGAGATGACTAAATGATAGTATTCAAGTGAACCAGTAAAAGTCTGTCACCACATGTCTTTATTTTACTTCCATGCTTACATCCCTAATGTACGCTTCCAACTAAGCACCTGATCGATGGCGTATGTCTGTCTGTGTTATCTCCTTTATTTTAAATTGTCGAGCTTTGCAGAAAATCGGAGATTTGGTAGAAGAATTTTGAATAGTACAACTTCTGGAGAATAAAGTTTTTGTCAGTTTCTCTTATTTGCACTGAGACGTGACAGTTATTCTAGATATCTTTCATTCATCAGATATTATCTATAGCTTTTACAATATTCATGCGAAGAAATTACAATGCCATGATATTTAGAAATAATTCTCGTTTAAAAACTGTCAAATTGCTGCCTCATGTTACAGAAAATTTGGACCCTTACAGTTTTGCATCCCGTTGAAGTATGCATCCCGTATGAATAAATAAATAATAAATCAAAGTGTGCATCCCGTTGCATACTTTTACCGAATGTCCAATTTATCAGCATATTAGATGATTAATTCAGAGCATAAGTGATGACCTCCTCTGCATTGTTCAACTAAGACCTTTCAATTAGTTTCAATCCTGGCGCGATTACAGAACGCTAAACTTTGAGGGGGCAAAGCCCAAGTTTAACACGTTTTCTACAAAGTGACCCGCCGGTGGTCACTGAGGGATTATTTTCATAAAGCTGCTAACCGACCTACAGCCACTAACTCAATTTCTATAAATACTTAATAAAAATTAAATGAAGGCACCATCTACTTAACGTTCGTTATTTTTAAAATTGATCTCTAAAATTAGCTCTAATTTGAGTTGAAAGTTGGACTTCAGTTTAACCCGCCGCGATTAATGCGTTAAGTCACGTAACTGCGCGGAGCATCCACCTGAGCAAGCTGGCCTTTCTGGTGATTGTAGCAAGCGAAAACGGGTTTAAGCGGTTATAAAAAAATACTTTCGATTCACTGTGGTTGCACTTCATTTCTACGAGGGCTGTTTTTTTCAAGTTCCGATAGGCTATAAAAAAGACAAATTTTATTACTAAAAGATTCACAATGTCTAAGTTATTTTTCTATGTAGTCATCATGAAGGTTGAGGCATTTGTCATAACGTGAGACAAGTTTTCCTGTACCCTCTTCAGAGAAGTCAGCCGCCAGTGATCCCAGGTAGGTCGTCACCGCGTCTTGAAGCTCGTCGTTGTTAGCACCCAGCGATTGTTAGCACCCGGATTTAGCACCCAGCGATTACCATCTGTTTCGAGAAATGGAGGCGTGGTTGAGGGGCCAGCGCTTCGCTAACAACGACGAGCTTCAAGACGCGGTGACGACCTACCTGGGATCACTGGCGGCTGACTTCTTTGAAGAGGGTATAGGAAAACTTGTCTCACGTTATGACAAATGCCTCAACCTTCATGATGACTACATAAAAAAATAACTTAGACATTGTGAATCTTTAAGTAATAAAATCATCTTGTTATCACAATTTGTCTTTTTTATAGCCTATCGGAACTTGGAAAAAAACAGCCCTCGTATTTAGGTTAAAACCTGAAAAATGATTGTATTTCAGAACATGATTGTAAAATTGAGCGATCATTGAAGATATTTCTTTTCTTAACGAGATTTTTTTTTCATTCACCGCACACTATCTAATGCAGTACATGGAAGATAAATCGCCGTATTGAATGCTGTCCTCCTCCGTCTAAACGCAGTTATTATTTCAGTCTTTTTCTCCTCCAAGGACACTATACACTCCAACACTCGTAATGTATCCTACATTGTCACTTTAACTATACCTCTTGATATCTTGAGTTTTCAGCCGAGATTGGTTTCCAGCTTCCTGGATTATTATGTTGGGTGTTTCAAGAAGTCCAATAATTCTATGTCGATAACATCTTTATAGACTTCCATCATGGATGAGGACACGTTTTTTGCTTATGGCTGATTTCACATTAGAAATTTCATTCGCACAGTAGCCGTATATTTCGGAGCTGGAAAATATACTCTCCATATTTAAATACTATCTGACATCACCTTGATTTGTGGTGCCGTAGTGCCACTTGTTCTAATAAGATTTAAATCGGCACTGCATAATAAATCTCTAGCAAATTTATGTATGTCTTATTAAGTTTTTCTACCTTATATCCTCAATATTGGTAATCAAGACAGAAAATTCAGTCTTCACGAGAGCAATTATATCATCATTAATGATCATTCCCTTAAAAGCAAAAAATCGACATAGACGACGACAGCGAACACATCCCAAGACAGGATAGATACCGGTCGGTCAGATAAAAGGGAAACATAGCGCAGCGTGTCACGATGTAATTGAACTCGATAAGACTGCGGGTAGTGATAAGGTGTTCTGAACTGAAATAAAAACGAAAGTGAAAAGCCGGAAGACTTTAGATTAGAAGCGCCACAAGAAAGAAATGCTAGGAAACGCAAGACCTACGATCAATCTGAAGACTGCGAACATACAATTACAAAAGCGGTAACTACTGCGTAAAAAACTGGAGGGAGCAAATATAAGTAGAATTCAATTGAGGGAATAAAGCAACAATTTAGAATAAAACTCAAAACGAATCCCTCAATGGGATACAACTATTCTATCTATTGGAATTAGCGCTTCCACGGGAAATACGTGAGGTTCCGAGCTAAAGGTTGGTTAGGCATTCCTTTGGTTGTAATAGAATAGTTTTTTTTTTTGTTTTGTTCTGTTACGGACCATGTTTTTTCGGTTCACTGCTGTCCCGTTTTCAGCACCTACTTTCTTCAACTTTATCTTGTTTCATAAACTTCTCTCTAAACTTCCTGTTTTTATGCACCTTGTGGATAAATTCCGCGTTCCCTCAACTCCATATTAAATGATACCTTCTCCTTCCTCTTTTTGGGACTCCTTTTTTGCGGTTAGGGAGGCTTAAACTAACATCTAATTTAACTTAGAACTAATGCGACGAACTTAAAATGACTGCACTATCAGATGCCTGCATTATTTGAATGATAATTAATTTTTGCCTAGCGTGAATCAATATATAGTGTTGATGATAACATTTTTGTCTTTTTAGACTCCACACTTCTTACTGGTGCCGGCAACTCCACTCAAAGCCACTTGGATGGACGATGGTGATACCAAAGCTCTCTCGCCGCAGGTTAGGGAAAATGCGAAGGAGGAACTGCCGAGCAAAGATTACGAATCTCACCAAACAAATTCCAATAGACGTTACTCTCCGTCTCTCCAGCCAACTCATGTTACAACCCGCATCGAAATTCGTGACGGCGTATTGCATGAAATCAAGCCTTCAATTGGAGTTGTGAAGCATTTTGAAAATCTCAACAAAAAGGGTTCTGAGTTGGTCGAGAATAGTTCTCAGTTTCAGAACGGAAATCGAGGTAATGATCACGATAACTTAAATGGCCAAATCATTTTCCGCAATGAAAACGGAGAAAATACGTATTCAGTGATGAAAGTTGGTGGGAACAACTATGCCCCAGAAGAGCACGATACAATACGAATATTTCATGACAATGACCACGTTGTGGACTCTCACAATATACGACTCCATTCGGAAATTCCATTTGACCACAGACGCAACGGAGCAGAAATCAGTGACCCTGGGTCAATTAAAATAAACAACGCCGCTCAATCTGTTCATAGAGTTCCAGAAATTAGTGAAAATGACAGTGGCACGGTATACGTGCTACAAAACGATGAAACAGAGAATTATCGGGGGACTGATAGTAACCAAATGAAATTTCATTCAGGAATCGATAGTTCAAGTTCCAATTATCACGTTGATACTGTTGTTGGAAACGAAGAAGCCTATCTACGTAGAGAACCTAACGGCATATGGCTTAAAATCTCTTCCCAAGGCACGAATAGTGAGGACACGTTCAGTGTGGGTGACTCTGTTCCTAGTTCTATACAGAGAAATGAATTTAACAAAATTCAGAATGCCGGTCAGAGTGTAGGAAATATAGATTGGCCAGCTTTTACTGAAATGAATAGCGAGACGCCTGCTAGGCCTGAATTTAATAATGTCAACAAGTATGATCAAGTTATACAAATTTCAGATGTTCATGAAAATCAAGACCATAGACGAATTGACATAGACAGACGAGGTGGTAATTTCCGTTTGTCTGAACTTGAAAACAAACACCGCGGAACATCTGTAAACTACAATCAAAATATTTACATAGCTGATGGCACCACTCAGCCACGAGAAACGAATCCGCAAATCTCCAACTGGGAGAAAAAACCTGTGCAACCTCAAACTGTAGCTCACGGTGATTTTGATGCGAGGGAAAAAGGCCTACAAATTGTTTCAGCTATTCCCACGCGTTTTAAAGCGGATGCGATTTTAGAAACAAACCGTCAAAATCTTCATGAGAACTCGAATCATCCCCCCAGAGGTATAACTTCAGAGGTTTATTCGTCTTCTAATCATGTACCAACTGACAGAAGATTTGTCTCGGAAGAAACAAGTGTGCAGAGACTGCAAAATCCATTTGGGGAGCTCACCAACAAAGAAATAGTTCATAATAGAGATCTTACGACTCGATATTCCAAAAGGGTTTATAGTTCGACCAGACAGCCTACAGGAAGCATACACCGCTTTCCAACTCGTACGGTGATCAGAGACGATGGTCACGTGGAGGAACTTCAAAAAGAAAATGCGAATGAACCTAAGGCTAATTCTGCAATTCAATACCATCCAAGCTCGTTTCACGTTCAATCTTATCCGCATTCTAACAACTTTAATGTCAAACCGCAGACCCCCAATATTCTGAGTTCGCTGCAGGGAACGCGTCACGGTGTTGACAATGAAATGAATCACAGTTCTAGACCAGCAAATCACGTCCCCATTCGCTACAAGTTTACCGAACATGATGCTGCTACCAGACCACACTCCATACCCGTGACCAGATCTCAGCAAAGTCATCATACGGCTGTTCGCTTCACTAAAAATGATACCTATTCCGTAACTCCGCAAATTAGAGAGAATGGTCGCCCAAACTTGACTTCAAAAGACAAATTCAGTGATGGAGCTCGTCGAGATAAAAATTCTCGCATTGGCGCTGTGCATCCCACCCTAAACACCTTCAATGAACTCCGAAAAGGGGAATCAAATGTTGACGATGAAGAAAACATTTACCAGTCTGCGAGCAATATTGGCAGCTTTAATTTACAAAACTTTCAGTATGATACACCGGAAAATGTGAACTTGTTTGAAGCTGTGCATTTACGTTCTAGTCAAATGCCTGTAAACTATATTGAGTATACTACCCAGAATAGTGTCACTGAGTCGCGATTTATCAAGAAAGACTCTTCTGGGCGCCCTCGGTTCGAAAGTAATCCTTTCTTCGAGAATTTTGGGCCCTTCCCGCAGTTGAAACTGAAAAACGAAGTTGCAGCTAGAAATTCTAGTGACACAATAGTTTTCGTAACTCCATCTCCTGACCGCAGTGAAGTGAGTGAAATCTTGAAACAGTCACAATTTACAGACTCGAAGGGCGTGCACTTCACACCAGTTGAATCTGGACAACGTTCTAAAGCATTCATGGAGACCAGTGCTGACACTGTAAGCTACACTGAAATCTCGAAAGATGTAAAGATTGAATTCCACACGAATGATAAAAATACTCCAACCCAAGAATCTATCAACATTTTCGATTCAAAGCAAAATGTGAGTTCATACGATGTGTATGCCTCAATCCATGATGCTTCAGAGCTTCACAGTTACGAAAATTTGAATCAACTGAGTTTCAGCAAAAATAATCAGAACAATTTAGAGACTGAAGAGGGCGAGCCAGTTGTGAAAGATAAAGCTCATTTTCAAATGAATAGAAGCGACAGTCGAAATGATTTTGATGCTTCCGGCAATAGTGAGCGCTCTAACTTGGAAGGTAATGACTCCGGCTATGTGAGCAAGTTGGAAAATGGGTCAGCAGAGGCTGGAGAGAGGCATCTCCGCAATGGAGGAATGTTACTGGATGCTTTGGTGGACATGGTAAAGAAGGCGAGCACAGACGAGAGTCTTCAGGGCATGCTTCCTCCTTTCAGGTTTGTGCGTCTCCTGTTCGTAGATAATCCGTCTTTGTTCTGATGTTGTCCGCTTGCTCGTCAAATTAATCTTGACCCTTTCCATCCAGGCGTATTTCTAAATGTTTTTGCCCGCAACTTTAATATCTTTCATTTCGTGTTAATTTTGTATCTATGTTCTTTGAAGTTAACTTCTAATGGTGGTTCCTTCTCCTTTTTTTGTCAGGGAAAACCTGATGCTAGTGCCTGTCTAATAACGGTGGTTTCTGTACAATGAGTTAAAACGGTCAACTTTCAAGTAATTTTATTTTAAGATCTGATTCGAACTCTTACAGCATTCTATCAACCCCTCAAGGAATATAGAATAGATGTAGGTTCGTTAAGTTTCTCTCCAAAGCTATGGGGGCTGGCACTCCCATGGAAGATGAGCCATCGGGGCTGCAGCCTTACTTTCAACTTTCTGTCTGTTTTCTTGCTTTCTTCGCCATCTCTTTTTTATCTTTCTTCCTCTCTTTTCTCAATTTGCTGTTTCTACGCGCATGGCATCGTGTGTAAGATGCACCTTGTGCAGAGGCTCTCCGTTTTCTATATGCACTGCAAAATGGTTCCTCTCTTCGCTCTCTTTGAATTGTACTTTGAATCGTATTTATTATTGCGGCTAGGGAGTCGTTAACTAATTAATATTATAATCATAACAAAGTTTTCATCTACAAATGCTTTCAAGTAGAAAATTTACCGAGTTATTTTACAAATAAAATTCAAACGTAGGCCTTAAAATTGGTCTATATTTATCTCTAATTTCTCAAGTTCATAGTTAACTATATTTTGTTATTTCTTTGTATAATTATGTCATGTTTTTTAGAAGCCTTTCCGTATCTTTTGTATTCTATTCGCCTGAAAACGGCTGTAAAACAATGCTGAGCGACATATTCTCCAAGATTCCGTTCAAATATCCCCTTCCGATAGCTGTGTGTTTCAATGAGTGAGAGGTCAGGTGAAACAAGCACAAATCCCCTAATTTAGTCCCCACTGTATCACAGGAACTTTTTTTGACTTCGTGACACTTAATTCACATTCAGAAGCATTCATTGCGTTTGCTTTGTGGTCACCGTGGCCGAGTGGTTAAGAGCGTACGTCCTTTACGGTTAAGTGTCGGTAGTTCGAATCCCGGCAGTGCCGCCCGGTGTTTCTTCGCGTTGGGAAAAGAGAAAACTCGGCTACAATTCCCCACTCTACCCGGGTGTCGGAAATGGATACCGGTTTGATCAGGGGTAACCGTCATTGCGTCCTGGTGTTAGTAATAAAGCATTTGAAAAAACAGTGTACAAGATGATATGTATCAGGCTTGATTGGAATAAAACATCTTTTGCAGCGTTCTCGAGGTGGGAGTGGGAGAACGGCTCGCGGGTCCAGAGCTGTCAGCGGAGTCGCCACACGGCCTCAACCACACGCTGTCTCTCCCAACACCCGCCTCTTCTGCCTTTACTTCCATGATCCAGGTTAGTTGCACGTTCTGCCTTTACCTCCATGATCCAGGTCAGTTGCACGCTCCGCCTTTACCTCTATGATCCAGGTTAGTTGCACGTTCTGCCTTTACCTCCATGATCCAGGTCAGTTGCACGTTCTGCCTTTACCCCCATGATCCAGGTTAGTTGCACGTTCTGCCTTTGCCTCCATGATCCAGGTCAATTGTAAGTTCTGCCTTTACCTCCATGATCCAGGTCAGTTGCAAGTTCTGCCTTTCCCTCCATGATCCAGGTCAGTTGCAAGTTCTGCCTTTCCCTCCATGATCCAGGTCAGTTGCAAGTTCTGCCTTTCCCTCCATGATCCAGGTCAGTTGCAAGTTCTGCCTTTCCCTCCATGATCCAGGTCAATTGCAAGTTCTGCCTTTACGTCTATGATCCAGGTCAGTTGCAAGTTCTGCCTTTACGTCCATGATCCAGGTCAGTTGCAAGTTCTGCCTTTACCTCCATGATCCAGGTCAATTGCAAGTTCTGCCTTTACCTCCATGATCCAGGTCAGTTGCAAGTTCTGCCTTTACCTCCATGATCCAGGTCAGTTGCAAGTGGGAGGGTTGATGGATGAAATAGGCCCATTTCTTGAAAGTCCCACTTAGAATAAGATGATTTTTTTTGTAATGTGGAACATTTTTTTACGTCATGACATTTTTTAGTTACTTTCGTTCTTTTTTGTTACCGTGGATGGGAAGAATTGCTAGCTTCTCATGTATAGCATTCATATTCCATGTCATTAAGATTACTTCGGTGTTGCGAAAGCATTCAATGATATTGAAGTAACAGGAAATCGTGCACAATTCGTCACTTCATCCATTATCTCTCATATCATTTTGGTGCCACGAAAGCATTCAACAGTAGTGAAGTGGCAGAAAATCGTTTACAGCTCACGTTGCATTTCACTGTGTTTTCCATGTTATTTTGATGTCACAAATCCTTTTAATTAAATTGAAAGAAACCGAAGGCGCTTGACGTCTAGATTTGTTTAGATTTTGAGTTCCCAAAATATAACATTGATTTGATTTTGGAAGTATTTTCACTAGTTGACATTTCAATTTATTTAGATTTTGAAGCTCCTGCAAGATTATTTTATTCCTGTTCCATCTGATGGGTGGTTGTGTCGGTGTTAGAAGTTAGATAAAGGAATATTCCAAAATTAGCGCTCGCTGTACGTGATGCGTCGAGATGCATTAATATGTGTCAGAAATACTTTTTATTCACCGTTTTTGGGCTCGCCCCACTTTGAAATTTTTTTGTTACATTTTTTAAGATAATTGTGACATATTCTGAATAAAATGTTTAAACGTGTCTCAAGTTATGCCAATCTCTATTAGTGCCTTTGATGTGATGTGTGATTAGCGTTATTATTTTTGTTGGTCTGCTGTTTAATTCTTATGGAAAATAATTGCTGAAACAGTAAGCCTAGTTAAAATTTTGTGCCCATCCCAGGTGACATCATGAGAAAGTATGTAATAAAGCTGCGAAAACGCATCTTCAACACAATAGTTTAGGCATTTTTCTTTAATCAGTTTTAAGCCCTGAAAATATTTTCCCCTATTAAGTATGCCGTGGAATATTTTTACAAGTTTCTATAATTCCTGGAGTGTTTTTTCCAAAGTTAGTATATTCTCTGGAAATATGTTTTCCTCATCGGTGTATTCCCTGAATATATTTTCACAAGTCGTGGAAATTTCAATAAATATTTTTCCGAGCCAATTCAATCTCTGGTGGAAATATTTTACAAAGTTTTAATAATCTCTGGAAATATTTTCCCAAATGACTATAGACTTTGAACGAAATATTTTATTAAAGGATATCATGCATGAGAGAGAGACTATCACGTAAGAATTTTTAATACCCAATTTTTATTGGCGTAGTATATATTCCTCGAAATATATTTCGTGAAGATCATCATCGGGTTCTAAATTGAATGAGCTCAAATCATTCGAGTATGTTAAAAATTTTTTGTTGTTAATAACCAGTCAAATTTTGTCGTTGACATGCTGATACGCGACTAGGAAGGAAACTGTGAGTTCAATAGTTGTGGATTCTTACTTCTGTGACCTAACCGGGGTAATTTTCAAATCGAGTTGTGCTGGAAAGCTAAGTTATGTTATCTCAGCGTTTCACGAGTCTTTTTTGTGTGAAGCTATAAAATTTAACTCAGTAAAATACAGGGTATCTATTTTTCTGGCCTGAAAAATAACTGTTTCAACAATCCATGAAAAATAACTCCACCAAAGGCCAATTAATAGCTAAGCTAACCTAACAATATCTCTCGTGATGGCGCCAGTTCTCATAGCGTAGAATAGATAAACTTAACTAACCTAAACTAATTGTCTATTCTGAGGTGTATAATCTAACACTATTTTACGATTATGTTACACTCTTTAAAACTCCATAGAAAAAATTACAGCTGTGGGTATCGTGTGCCTGTGTTGCAGTTGGGGATCGCGCTCGGTGTCGTGATCATGATGGCGGTGCTATTGTTCCACGCGCCACGTCTACGTCGGGAGCTGTGCAGCAAGGAGAAGAGGGAGAGACTGCGGCGGCTGAAGCAGCGCTACGCCGAGGATACCGTGTCGTCCGCCTCGTCCGTCGAGTTCGGCTCCACGAGCTGCAAGTCTCAAGACGGGGGGAACAAGAGTCGTACAGGCAGCATTGATGAGAAGAGTGATGGAGAAAGTCATTACGCGAGGGTGCTTGACGTCAGTTTGTGAACATCGAACCCTATACACTTACTAAAGGTGTGTTCGTGCGATTTGATTGTATGTAGTTCGTAGTTCATACCGTAACATTCTTCATTACTTATATTGCGTGAGTTTTTTTTCTCGCTATCAAGGAATACATCTGAATGGTTGAAACTGACGATCAAAGCTGGTGTAGTATTGCTTTTTCGAAGCTTCTTCAGATTATGAAAAATCATCTTATATTTCTGTTCCTGCCTTTGAGCAAAATTCTGCCCTCCGTTGGTTCGAAAAGTACAACTCCAAAATTTTGTTAGCTAAAGAACAACACCTCTGTTTATTTTCGTTGGGTAACCTCTTAACATTAAATATCGCGTATGCTAAGTCTTTACTATTCATGAACAATAATTTTAAACGTTCTAGGTACATGCATGTGTCCATACTGTTGGCTATTTCCTGAACTCTATTATGAGAACTATTGGATGACCACGACCACGCTTCAAAACAATTTGATTGGGAAAGTGTTTCAAATCGTAGCATTAATATTTGGTTTACAGGTAACATAGTTATAGACTGAATGTAGCTGACCGTGTCAAATTAGTCATATTGAATACAGCCGAATGCAACTTGAAGTAAGGTTAGCAAAAATCGAGGAATTATATCGTCTTACGATCATGCTCATCCTCGCTAATCAGCATTGTCTACTGCTTCTAAAACTCAACTGCTCAATGATAGTTTATTTAGCTAACTGCAAGTCTGAACTGCCGACTACATCGCGATAGTCAATTGGCTGTCATTCTCCAAAGCTTGAGGTAAAACTTCTTTTGCTCAAGTGTAGGTCCGTTAAAGTGTAAAGCAGCAGGAAGGATAGAATGATTTTGACATTCCGCTGAATGGAGTTTCTTTCAATTATATAGTTACCCTCTTCGCATTAAGGGGAAAGGATTAGGCTATGCCAAAATAGTATACTTCGAGGCATGCAATTATGGACAAACGTAAGGTTTAACTTTTATCGCTTGTCTCTCTCTGTTCTCAGAATAAAATTTGCGTAATGAGAGGCAGAATACTAGTTGTACTGAGGGAATAACTTTCGTTATCAAAAAGTCTCCAGCATGCTTCGTTAGATGAGCGGCATGTGACGTATGAATCACCAACACAAAAACGGAAAACCATGTGAATTCTTATAAAAACACTTTAAAAATGTGTAGCACGTTAGACTCGCGCTTTGAATAGGATAGTTAAAAGACAACGATATCGAAACATTTATCGAGGGATCAAATCGTTTAGTCCACGTTTCAAAATCATGCTACAATTTAATTAGGCTGATGCCACAAAATGGCAAAAACATGATAATCTTGAAGTATGCTTATAATATAAACCATTGTCATCATATCAGTCAATATACAATATTTATATTTCTCTTCGACAGATAACATGTACCGAAGGGCGGGAAAACCGCTACAACATGTACAATTGATTACAGCAACGTACATGACTTCAAGAACTTGTTCCCATTTCACCATGCAGCCTGAGGAATCTATAACTGCTGAAAAAACCCAAAGTCCCCCTTCAATGACAGTCTTTAATGAACTGTGTTGCTGTAGCCACCCATTTCGGCAACATGAAACCACAGAACGCCGGCCCCGAGCATTTCGGGATACTCTTATTCGAACATTTGCGCCAAAAGCGACCACCGATGCAGCCGGCGTCGTGCCTTCACAGCAAGCGACCACTGGTACAGCCGGCGTCGTGCCTTCACAGTCAGCGATCACAGGTACAGCCGGCGTCGTGCCGCCACAGCCAGCGACCAGTGAGACAGCCGGCGTCGTGCCCTCACAGCCAGCGATCACTGGTACAGTCAGCGTCGTGCCGCCACAGCCGGCGTCGTGCTGCCACAGCCGGCGTCGTGCCGCCACAGCCGGCGTCGTGCCGCCACAGCCAGCGACCAGTGGGACAGCCGGCGTCGTGCCCTCACAGCCAGCGACCACTGCTACAGCCGGCGGCCTTCACAGCCAGTGATCACTGGTACAGCCGGCGTCGTGCCGCCACAGCCAGCGATCACTGGTACAGCCGGCGTCGTGCCTTCACAGCCAGCGATCACTGTACGGTACAGCCAGCGTCGTGCCGCCACAGCCAGCAAACACCGGCGTTGTGGCAAACCAGCGATCACCAATGCTGACGGCGTCGTGCTGCAACAGCTCTCAGTAGGGCCGGTGACAACGTCTGTCACAGTGAATGGCCTACTTGGCGCTTATAGTTGCTGCTGACCCAATCCAACAGCGATACTTAGAAACGAGGAAGAAGCAATCTTGAGGCGAGGATCGTATGAGATAAATCTGAATATATGTATAGAAAGATTGTCCATTTACTTATTATCTTCGTGAAAATACCGTAATCGTGAATTACAAATAAATAAGGGCTCATACAGGAACTTTGCATTGTCTAAGCCACCTATATCAATACAATTTGAAAGCTAACATTAGCACATTATTTAAAAAAAAGAACTGCATTTTACTTTGAATATGTAGCTGAACACAAATAAGAAGCCTAACTTGATTGTGAGTCGAATAGCAAGACTCCTCGAATCTCTAACAACTCTGTTGCGAATTCAACTTGCACCTCGGATTACAATGAAATTTAAAAGCGAAGAAAATGCTAATAAAACTAGTCATATTGACTCAAATTGAGAAAAAAACAAATCGAAAACGTTTCGGAGTCCAGCTCCATCTTCAGTTCTGTAAAATACAATGAATTCAAAAAAGTGCAAAAAGTACAAACATTACGAAGAACTTACTTGCACACCCTCCTCATTCAGCCGTACGCAATCATGCTGAACAGTGCAATATAGTAGTTCGTAAGGAAGATTTTAAAGTCATTGATAGCGCTCCCATTGAGTTTGACGTACGAATTATAGAATCCCTTCATATTTTTAAAGGAAAACCTTCCCTAAATAATATGCTTAGTTCCTACCCCCTTCAAATAGTGAATTCTTAGTGTGTATTTTTTCGTTACTTTCTTGCTAGTCTTTAGGCATAGTCTGACATTTAGTTATCTTTTTGTTGTTACAATTATGTTCGTTTTAGTTTTTACTTTTTTGTATTGCTTGTATTCTTTGTAATGTTTATACTTTTTGCACTTTTTTGAATTCATTGTATTTTACAGAACTGAAGATGGAGCTCGACTCCGAAACGTTTTCGATTTTGTTTTTTCTCAATTTGAGTAAATATGACTAGTTTTATTAGCATTTTCTTCGCTTTTAAATTTCTATTAGCATTGCGATTCAAGCAAAGTGACAAATTTTTTGGATTACAATGAATGTTTGATGATGCGAGATAACCATAATTTTGAAGTTATGCTACAAAATATCAAATTCAGCTATAGAAAGCATTTTCCATTGGAATCATCAAGTTCAACGAATCATCGAGAAGCACGATAAGGCCTATAACTCTAACTCAACTTTATCACCTGTTCCAAGCATACGCGTGTTTTTTCACACTTAGATATTAGATTATCTGTAATTTGTAAAAGCGCATCCTCAATTTATTAGTATTGTTATGTCTGAATAAAATTGTTTATTGGAGTACTTACATTTCTTTGACATTCACTTCAATCTGCATCATAATTTTCCCTAAATCAAAGATGAACACACGAGTGGTCCTTTGTTAGAGTCTAATTCAAGTTTTCCTTCAAGATATATCCAAAAAAAAATGAGAAAAATCTTAATGTGTTGCTCATAGTTATTACTTTACTGTTTCAGAACCTGCCCCAACAACTTGAAGTCGCTGAAAAATACTGCACGAAGTCCAAAATACAGCTCGATATTCAAATTTATAAACAAAAAACTGCTTTCATGCCATTAACTTTTAATTGCAATGCCTCTCATGAAACTTTGTTTCATGAGAGGCATTTCCCCCAAAAATTAAAGTAATTGTGCTAAAATCACTTAGCAAAAACTCCGGCTTACGTCAATGCGTAAGGCGAATGTTAGAGCTGCGAGGGTACGTTACGAAGTACAAAAATCACCCTGAAATTTACAAAGCAAATAGCATTATGAACACCCCGACTATGAAAGCCCACTTTACCACCCCGTTGGCCTGAACACGTTTTCTATGCAGTTTGATCTTACTGGAGAGATGTTATGCTTACATTAGCTACGGGAAGTTATCCTTGAGGTACATAAATCGGCCCGACCACAGGTTAGGTTTACGCGCCTTACAAAAACGGACGACTGCAATGCACGCGCAATTCTTACAACGAATCTAAAATGAATAACCTATCTATTAGCTCAGAGATCGACATGAGTAGAAACTTATAAATACTCGCGAAATAGGCGGCTAGGTGTCGCTCTTCCAAAGTTTGATAGTCTTGTCATTTTCGAGTGCTCCTGATGCAATGATGTTTTGAGTCGGGTGACATGCCGTGCACAATACAACGTCTGTAAAATGAAACAAGAACACGCAAATTCATCACCGATAGCAAAAATCAGTTAAGACAGCTCAGTACATCGCAGAAATTGGCATTAAATGAACAGACATTACCCACTGCATCAGGCTAGCTTGAATTGAAGAGATGAAGAGACAACCTAGCTTCCAGAAAAGAGTGTACTCTTTCCATCTAGCGCTCTAGAAAATAGTATCGAGAATATTTCACACTTAGACTGTATGTAATAGTAGCAAAGCAGGACATATCATGGGGTATAAAATAAAGCTACTGAAATATTTCAGAACAGATCAGTGAGGCGAAAATAATTAATCAAATTTGAGAGTCTAATGCTAAAACTAAATTCGACCCTATTTTCTTTGAGATAACATTTCGAACATGAAAATTATTCACGCAGATGAAAATTTTCAAGTTTAGAAAAATGATTAATTCAAAAAAATAATAAAAATATAAGAAGCTGATTCAACAGTATTGCATAAAACATACGTTAGATAAATAGAACCCCAATTGGTTTGCGTTACGCTCATTTTCTCTCCTGTATTATTTCCGTGAATAAAAAATAGATGAGTGAGCCAACGTTCAAACTATAGCTTCCCTCCAAATGAGCGCAAATGTCACTCTTAAACTTAGCTTAGCTTTATAAAATGAAATTATACAGGCAACACAACATTGATACGTCTGTCGTTCATCACTAAGCAAAACTTGTGTTCTCGATTAAATCACCAGAGTTAAACAATAAAACCGACAGCTAATATTTAAAGATTTATCATCAACAGAATCTGCTTACTGACCTGTATGGCCTTCCAGCTTTTGGACCACTTCTTTGGTTTGCAGGTTCCAGATGTAAATAAGATTGTCTTCGGAACCGGATACAATCCACTGAAAAATAACATAAAAAATTACAAATGCAAACAATGCAAGGTACATTAGGCGACTATATTCGATGGAAAAAGAAACTATCGCATTAATATGCTACGCAGCTAATTCGAAATCTCCGAACAGTTTAAATAGGTGAGCAAGGAACCGTAATTTGACATTTGAATATCTATATAGCGAGTGAAGTACACGACATTGAGGCGCAAAGGTCAAAGACGTTAAAATGGCTAACAAATGGTGATGCCACAGCGCTCATACTTGAAACTACTCCTATTTTAAATAATAGTGATGCCACAGTATAATCCTTGACACCAACCCTATTTTTGCTATGATACAATGCTGTTCACCCACCATAAAAGATGAATTGGTTAGGACGAGTCTAACTTTTTACAACTTAACAACACACGTACCTTATCTATCACAGTTGATTGGTTCCAGAACTGCTCGCAATAAGCGAAAATTCGAGAATTAACAGTTTTATTTTATGTTTACACATATTCCAAATTTTAAGTCCCTCCCTCCACACTCACACACACTATTACTCTTGTTGTCAGTCTTATGAACATTTCGACTGGGTATTTATGAAGAAAACTGTTAACACAGTATGAGCAGCACTCTTGATAATAAATCCCTTTTTTTAATTCTATCCAGATCGAGTTTAAAATGTACCATATTTAACTTACTCTAATACGTGTTAGATGTGTTTTACCTTAATTTTTAACTATCCACGTTACTATTTTTCTCCTTAAGCTGAAATATGATTATTACATCACATGAACAATGAAGAAAATGGAAATTGATACATTTCTATGCATACGGTAGCACCTAGCAAAAAACAAAAAATTCAGAACTCAAAAATACGTAAAGATGCTTTCAAAGAACGTGGTACAATGAAACCGCGGATGTCTAACTGCGACATAGCAAGGGACGATTATGCTGCTCTTACATCTGTTTTGTTCTCTGTTCAGATCGCAAATTTTAACTGGATTTTTAGTTTGCATATTGCGTTGCCTAACCCCCAAATGGGCGAGAAGACTTATAAAATAATGGGCATCCTTTCAAAAAAACGGGTAAACGCATCCTCTTGACCCCTTCTCTCTTAGAGCCGCATCAGATTTCAAAGAGCTAATTTAGAGAGAAAATATTAAATTACTAACAAACCATTATCCTGGCACCTTGTGTAAGGACTTAGAGTAACGTAGACCAACTGAAGAGTTAGCAGAATAAAATATCTACCTCACAAAGTAACCATGAAAAACTCACCTTGCCTCCTGTGACCGAGAAGTTGGCAAAAATGCAATACTTTTCGTTCTTGTGGCCACAGTATGTCTTCAAACATTTTCCTTTGCTATAATCCCATAGCTTCAGCGTGTTGTCCAGAGTAGCGGCCAAAATGTACTTGCCATTGGGAGAAAACTTCACGAAAGACACAGGTGGGTTATCGTCGTCAATTAGGGTCTTCAGGCACTGGCCTGACGAAGTGTCCCAAATACGACTGTAACCAGAAGAATGTCACCATCACGTGTACCAGTGAAAAGTTCTAAAGCTTAACATAGCAGTAAAATACCATAAACGAGTACTGTATTCATTAAAACGGTTTTGTATGCACATCAAAAATTGTACGAAAAAATTTAAGTAGCGAGAGCATCAATTTTAATGAAAATAGAAGAAATTTTATGGGAAATGTGAATATCAGCTTTTTAACTCTTAGCCTAAGGATAAGTCTAGTTTTCAAGCCATGCTCATCAACCAACACAACAGAAAGTACGATGCATGAGCTGCTTCTGACAGACACGTAGGGGCCAATACTTGCATAAAGCCCAAAGAGTCGCCATCATATAAACCAATTTAAATGCACTAACTAGGTTTTGAACAAAGCAATTTTAAAGTACTTACTGGGTATTAGCAACAAAGCCTGGGCAACTAAAAACATTCCGTGATTTAAATACACTGAAATGTTTACTTTAGAATATCTCATAAAAATACAGGGAAGTTTCACTCAAAAAAGAGACTTGATAGCAATACAGAGGAAACATATTTCATTGAGGGCCGCAAGAAAAAAGGTTAGGAGTCTGAAATGTGACTTCCTCAAGCGAGACAAGAAAGTTAAGTTAATCTTCCGAGGATGTGATGAAAGCGTCAGTGATGGAAATCATCAGAGATGATAATATACAAAGTCTGTCAGGCTAAGGAGTATGATGAAGCTGCGGATGGTGGGAATGATTTGAAACAAGGTGTGTGTGAAATATGTGGGAAGTTATGTGCACTGACATTAGGTAATGAGAAATTATGTATCAAAAATAAGGTACCTATTTTTTAGCACTTTTCAAGAATTAATGACATTAGTAACTTGACATTTTTTCACAGCAACTCTTTGACAGTTTCTTCTATTAAAGGGGTAATGCCACATGTGTATCGCATAACAAATTTAACAGCAATAACAATAATACTCAACAAATTTGATAATATGATCACCGGTTTTGAACAGTTGTCAATAAAACATAGAAAACTGAACATTTTCCACTTTACGGAAGTGGCTCCATTACTTTGTTTACCCTCTTTAACTGAGCATCACAAACCAAATTAATTAGTGGAACAGCCTCGCTACATAGATACGGCAAATACTACACGAGTTATATTTGTAAACAGCTAAGATTTAGTTAGTCATTTAAGCCTCCCTGACCGCAACATAAATATTTCCAAGGAAGGAAAAGTTGGGCACCATTTAGTATGGAATTGAAGGAACTGAGAATCTATGGGAAAGGTGAATCCACACACACTGCACATGAAAACATGATAGAAAAAAGTTTATGAAACAAGGTGAAAGTTAATAGGCGTTGTGTAAAGAAAAAAAGATAGCATTGAGCAAAAAGGGTGTTCCGAAACAAAACAAAAAAAAACATGAAAGAAAAGCCTACCTAAACTTCAGCTCAGGACCATACACCTTACTCCTGGGAGTACCGATTCTCGGAGATAAAAGCTGTTGTACTCTGAAGCGAGTACTTGTCCAGTCAAACTTTGAGTTACATGTCTCAGATTAGATTATATTAGTTTAAGCCTCCCTAACCGCGAAAAAAAAAGCATTCCGAAGAGAAGAAGGAGGAAGGCACTATTTAGTATGGAGGTGAGGGAACACGAAACCTAAGCAGAAGGGGCAAAGAAACAGTTAGTTGAGAAAGAAGTTTATGAAACAATATAAAAGTTGAAGAAGAAAGTTGTAGGTGCTGAAAGACAGGACAGCAGTGAATCGAAAGAAAATGGTCCTTAATATAACAAAAAAAATAACATTTTATGTCAACAAAAAGAAGGCCTACCTAACTCTCAGCTCATGCTCTCACATTTTCCCCCCGGGAGCGCTAATTCCCATAAATACAACAGTTGTATCTCCCTGACGGAGCTTCATGTCTCATGCAAGCCTCAATTTACATGAAGGAACATGAGCCCCCAGGTATTCAATTAATGCAATGCTTCATTTGAGTTAGGAGGAACTAGGAATACCTAAAACTTTTTAACCTATTCCAAGTTGAAATTTGCTAAACTAAAATTTGCATAACTAATTTGCTAAACAAAAGCTCAGGACAACACACCTTACTCCTGGGAGTACCGATTCTTGGAGACAATAGCTACTTAAGATGATTGAGGTATAGCTCAAGGGTTGAATATCTGCACCGTCAACACACATGAAAATACTGACCATAGCCCATCATAAGAGCTGGAGACAATTAGAGTTCCATCTCTGTTGAAGTTCACAGCGCTCACAGGATCGCTATGAGCAGGCAACGTCTTCAAGCAGCGTCCAGTTTTGATGTCCCACACTCGCACCGACTCGTCAAACTAGAAATATAAACAATACCAGAAATATAAGTAAAACTATACATATTAGTCAAACTATAAATGTAAGTAAAACTATAAATGTAAGTAAAACTATAAATATAAGTAAAACTATAAATGTAAACAAAACTATAAATGTAAGCAAAACCACAAATGAAAGCAAAACTATACATATAAGTAAAATTAGAAAAATAAGTAAAATTAGAAATATAAATAAAATTAGAAACATAAGTAAAACTAGAAATATTAGTAAAACTAGAAATTTAAGTAAAACTAGAAATATAAGTAAAACTAGAAATATAAGTAAAACTATAAACATAAGCAAAACGATATGAAGCAAGCCCAATACAGAACTGAAATACTGTCTTTAACAACTAGCAGTTACGAACTATTACTGACTACACAAAACTTTGAGAAAAGCTCACCTATTTGCAAATTAGTCTGAAGACACTCCTAAATGCCCTATTGAAACATTAACTCAAAGTTACATTGCTACTCTGAGAATTGATTTGAGTGACATTGCATAGTCATCGGTAGAGCCTAACACACATCAGCAAAGCCTAGCACCCCTCAGCAAAGCCTAGCACCCCTCAGCAAAGCCTAACACACATCAGCAAAGCCTAGCACCCCTCAGCAAAGCCTAGCACCCATCAGCAAAGCCTAGCACCCATCAGCAAAGCCTAGCACACATCAGCAAAGCCTAGCACCCATCAGCAAAGCCTAGCACCCCTCAGCAAAGCCTAGCACCCATCAGCAAAGCCTAGCATCCATCAGCAAAGCCTAACACACATCAGCAAAGCCTAACACACATCAGCAAAGCCTAACACACATCAGCAAAGCCTAACACACATCAGCAAAGCCTAACACACATCAGCAAAGCCTAACACACATCAGCAAAGCCTCACACCCATCAACAAAGCCTAGCACCCATCAGCAAAGCCTAACACACATCAGCAAAGCCTAACACCCATCAACAAAGCCTAGCACCCATCAACAAAGCCTAGCACCCATCAGCAAAGCCTAACACACATCAGCAAAGCCTAGCACCCATCAGTGGAACCTAATTCATGTCAGTGGAACCTAATTTATATCAGTAGAGCCTGTCCTGGTAAAATAAGATGCTCTGTATGAAGTGTTGCACTCACCGAGCCGGAGACCACCAGGTTGGACTGAGGATTGAAATTACAACAGAACACGTAATTGCTGTGGCCCTTCAGTGTCTTCACGCACTTGCCCTGCACACACACAAGGGGGGAAACAATATTTGAGAAGTGTCTAGGCACATTGGTTCAGTACTATACTGTACATTCAATTTGATTCATTTATGTATTGCTGATGTTCAAGACAATTCAAACGTGTACTAGCATTGAATGCATGACATGTTGATGTTCAATGGTAAACTGATCTTTTCATGAGCCCTATGATAGAAATACATACAATGAATGTATGAATACTAGGGTTATTAAATTATCAAATCACTTTCAACTGTGAGTAATTATTTTACACCAATAATTTGTAAGCAATATTTCTTGCTCACTTAGCAGCTATACAACATGCTGGCATAATGAAGTAGCACAGACAAATTAGCAAAAATTGCTATCGCACGGTCCAGCATATTTGTTGACTATAACCAAGGAATTTTTCATCTTGGATTAATCACAGTGTAGCAGCATCGGAAAACAACGCTATTAGAAGCATTCAAATGGTGTTGCACCCACTGGAAAGGGTTGAGAATAGTTGCTTTACACAAGGATGAAGCAATTTGAAGGCCTCACTTGAAGGAAAATTCAACTCAGATTAACCATCTCTGTAAAGGAAAGGTAACAAAAGGAAAAGAAAGTGGCTAACATTCTACCATTGCGAGCTTGCAAAATTTTTGTTGTATAGTCAAACTGAAACTGAACAGATTTCATTCGACTCAGAGAATTGTATAAATCCAACATAAATTTTGCTCTTTTTGAAACAATATCTAGTCAAAAAATGCACTTGCTAAAGTGTTTGATGTTCAAATTTTTATTTCACATTCGAATACAAATAAGAAAGACAAGAAGTCTTCCCCTGGAATCGATTTTAGTGTTAAAACTGGTCCAAAATAATTTGAAACTCAGGAGCTGGATCAAATGGACCACACTATAATAAAGCATACATTTAATGTGATACATCACTCGTGTGTCAATCCATACATTGAGAGGGCTTGCTAGGAACAAAAATGACAAACTCATCTCCTAATTCTAGTATTGAATGCAAAAAAACAAAAACATTATACATCAAGTGCTCTGTGACTACAATTTGATGGCAAAATAAGCTTCAAAGGCACCAGAGAAGTAAACTCACAGAGGCAAGTTCCCACATTTTGACAGTTTTATCATCCGAGGCTGAGCAGAGCAGCCGTCCATCATGTGACCAAGCAACGTCGCTTACACCCAACTTGTGGCCGTTGAGTGTCTTCTCAAACTTGCCATCATACGCAGACCAAATCTTGATGAGCTTGTCCGCAGCTGAAAAAATAAAAGTATTATTATTGTTTTGTTAGTTAGGTAAATGGTTATCAACAACAAAGGGAATCTCAAGAGAGCAAAGGTAAAAAGAAGGGACTACTGAGGATGGAATTCAGAAATAGAGAATCTACGCATAAGGTGTGTTCCCACACAAGACACCCTAGGCATAAAAAAAGCAAGTTGAGAAGGAAGAGGAAGATAAGACAAAAAAGAAATAGCAAAGAAGGCATGAAAACTGAAACAAGTTAGATGGGCAAGGAAGACTATAGTCCTGAAAGCATGTCTATAGCCAAAGAAACCTAACAGTGTTTTTCCCAGGGGTGCCAGACCCCATAGCATAAAATAGACAAACCAAACTCCCCTAAATCTTTAGCCTATCATATCTCCCCCAAAGGAGAGAAATTAAAGCTTAGGACATGAAGTTTCAATGCTATGCAAACAACCCAGTATTTCTACCCAGACCTTTAAACTCAAATTATGAAGAACAAAAATGTGTGCATAGAAGCAAAATTTTTGTTTAAAAGACAAACCAAAATATTGTTGGCCCATTTAACAAAGTGGAAACAGATCAATTGATAGAATTTACTGAATTGCAAAAAAATTTGATGAGTAGCTGCCATGATTGCTTTAATGATGAACCTAGTTTTCAGGTACGGAAAAAAAGTGGAAACTCTACCACAGTGTCTACTGCTTCTATGTATTCTCATTTGGTGCTATAAAAATTATTCTGGAGTAAAAAATATCTAACAATTTTCAAATCTTGAAATACTTTAGTACATACATGTTACACAGTAGTATTAAACTTGAGGACTATTTTGAACATTAAATTTACTTAAAAATCATTGCACTTATCGACTGTATAACTTAATTATTTCGCTGTATAATTAGTTTAACATTTTAATTTTTTAACATATAACTATTTATGCCATCCATATACTGACTAATATAAATACACTGCTTTGCAAATAAATTACCTATCAAACTACCTCTTTTTTCAACACTGCTACTTTTATCATTGCTAACCACACATACTTCATATTACCTAACACTTTAAATATTGATTTATGATATAATTCTGGCTTTGATCATATTCTGAACATAAATTGAAAGCATCAATAAGTAGGACAGTGAGAGGCAATGACTAAAATTAAGCACTGTGCATAAACTGAACACACTCACATGAACTTGCTAGCCACTCTCCAGTAGGGCTAAACTTCACAGAAGATATTGCTTTGGAGTGTCCAGATAAAGTGTACTTCAGGGCATAGTTAGGTTTCTGGAAGAGAAAAAGTGTATCAAATTAACATTTCAACAGCTTAATGAAATATTGCTAATTGATAGCTTGCAAAGATTTAAGATTTAGTACAATTTTTCTACAGAAATTTATCAAAATACAGAGTAAGTATAAACTACATTGTAACTATAAACAGGAATCAATACACAAATCTAAATGTTAAGTTGAATAAATATAGACATGCAGGAAATTTGAGAGCAACAAAAATTAGTCCTATCATCAAAGGAAATGAAAATAAATAAAAATTTTGAGACAAACTCTATCATTAGTTTGGTAAAATATAAAGTAAGATCAATAATACATATGAATAAGATCACAATTATTAATCAATTTGAGCCTATAAACCAAAGTGAAAAGTGAAATATAAAATCACCCTACTGTCTCACACAGTTTATTCTGCAACACTCCAAAACTCAAAAACAAAGTAACTCTTACATCTTCAAGTTTATATGCATCTATTATTTTATGTAGATAAGCATACAATTTATACTTCTGATTGAACAATTTTTTTCCTGATAATTATGAAATTTACAACTATTAAATAATCAGAAAAACTGTATACATGTTAGCAGGGATAAGAAAAAACAAACCTAAAAAAACAAAAAACAAAAACCAATGACTTTTTTGCTCAAATCTTTTTTAGAGAATATCATTGACAAGAGCACATCCATTATTTTGCACACTATGCTTCACATACAAGTACTTTTTTACTGATGATAACTTACCAATGTGTGACTTGCAGGTTTTGGAGGAGCAGACTGATTATCTCCTGATCTTTGATCATCTGCCATTCTGATCAATTAGATAACTTTAAATGAGCTTATAATAGAAAATATTTAATACAAATTTTTCAAAAAACTTGAATGAACAAATCTAGCAATGTTATCTATTTCTGAAGATACTTCTTCAGTGTAAAATATACTTATTTTATTTCTAAAGAATGAATCTGTATTTGGGCAAACATGAAATACACAAAATAAAAATGTGTTAAATAAAAGCTTTACACATTATAAAAGCATAACAGGAAAATCGGATACAAAAACAATATGGCACATTAAAATTTGAGAGAACATTTATAAAAAAAGTTTGTATTAGCTTTCCTAACCATAACCAAGATGCTCCATAAAAAAGAAAGAAATATGCCCTATTTAGTATGAAGTCAGGGGAATAGATATATACATACTTACTCACAGCAAACAAGAGTTGGCTTCCAAAACTCCCATAGAATAGCATATCTCACACTTAGGCACTTCTTTTTGCATATACTGTACCAGATTAATGCAGGCTTTCACATTTCACATGCATCCATTTATTCAATCCATACTCTTTGGTTTGCCTCTCAATCTCTCTTTTTTTCTAACTCTTGCAGTCCCACTCTGGTCCTTCACCTTCAACATTCATTAAAAGCCAATCATTCATAGGTCTCCTAATTTTAACACAAATAATCATTTGCATACTAAGTTTGACTTAAATTCCATTCAAAAATAGAATGGAAATACATTCAGATTATATTAAAAAATTTGCTTTACCCACCTGCTGTTCTGCATTCTCTTAATTCTTACCTTATAATTCAACACAGTTTCTATCATTCTTTCTAAAAAAGGTGCCATCCTAGATCACCTGTAATAGATTCTGTAGCTGTCCATTTTTGAGTATCCAATGCTAGACGTCCTACTTCATTTTGTATTATATCCAGCTTTTTAAGGTCACTTCTATTCCAGGCAGGGGCACTCTTTCCATACATGACACTAGATACAGCAACATACTTCTACATTCCTCTCACACATTCATACTTGTTTGCACTTTGGCACACTACTTAACTGTCCACTCTACTGCATTGCCTTTGCAACTTTCTCATCCTTAGTTCTAGTGCATCCATCTTCACTTATCATGTAACCTAGATGTTGGTATTTTTTTGTTCTACCTATTCTGATTTCTCCAATATTTCACAGTCTGTCTCTATCAGTATTATCACTATCTATAACCAAGACTTTACTTTTATCAGTACCAAAGTTCATCTTGAAATCTGTACTATATTAACATTAACAATGTCAAGCATCCTTTGTAGTTCATGTCCACATTCACTAACCACAACATCATCAGCATATAACAAACAACTCAGTCTCTCCTTACCAACTTTCAATCCTAAGCCACTCATTTATAGTCAAACTGCTAATTCTTCTGTGTACAATCCAAACAACAGGGAAGACACAGAACAGCCCTGTCTCACTTCTTTAAATACTTCTCACTTGCCCTGTTTCCAAATTTCCCAACCTGTAGATGGCGGTTGTGTTCTTGTACAGACTTTGTACAATGGGCTTAACTTTGGAGTTAGCCCCGTTAGTTAAATATTTGATAACTAAACCTCCCACCAGATGGCGCCACTAGTCTTAAGCTTAACTTGACGCGAGAGATGGCGCCACTAAAAAGCTTCCCTCATAAATAAAAATTAAAAATGATTGTGTCAGTTGTTGGGTTGGGTTGGGTGAGTGATAGAGAGCCGTGGATGGTGTATCCGTTTTCTCGCGTCGAGTTAAGCTTAAAACCCGTGGCGCCACCTAGCGGCAGGTTTAGTTATTAAAAATTTAACCAACGGGGCTAACTCCAAAGAAACCCCGTACAATGTTTACTATTTTTCTGCTAAATCCAACTTTTCTCAAAATTTCAAACAACCTAACCGAATCTATCTGTCATACACCTCTTCAATTTACAGGAATGCTACAGATACTTTCTCATCATCCTTCCTCATTTGCTCAATTACTTCACTCACTACAAACAGGTTATCCTCACCACGTCTATTTTGCCCAAACCAGGACTCCTAATTCTTCAACTAAATGTTTCATTCTCTCATTCAAAATACCACAAAAAATCTTACATGCAGTGTCTGTTAGGGCAATTGGTCTGTAATTTTTAAGTTCTTTTATACTCTTATGTCCACCCTTTTGCATTACATTACACTTGTTCCAGTCATCCGGTACTCTTTCAGTCTTCCATATTTCATCAAATAAACATTTCAACACATTAACTGCACTCTCTCCTGCACTCCACAACTCATATGGGATCTTATCAGGGCCACAAGCCTTTGCATTTTTCACTTTCTTCAAAAAACTTACAATCTCTTGAGTGATTTCGACAATCTCAGACGCTTATCTCACGTGAATATACAAACTATACCACTTTTAGAGCAACTTCACTTTAATCCACTACAATTTTAGTCAGAGGTTCAGTAGCACACGAGCACACACTCGACCGAATTGTCGCTGCCGAAAGATAAAATTCGAGTGTTTCCTTTTTGAAATCGGAATCTAAGTCCACGAGTGCATGGTCGTAGATACATAGAAGCCTGCAACGGTTTCCGTGGGACAGGAAATTTTTATTTTACAATTGCTTTAAAATAAAACAAAATGTAGGAAGATTTGACTAGAATTTTACGCTTCTGGACAATTATAAATTGATAATCAAGTATATTTTTGTGAAATACATTGAACATCATGAACATATACGTGAATATCTTGTTTACGAAAAACATTCAAAAAGCGCTGATGGCACGAAAAACAGAAAAAAAAACAGAATTGTTCTTATTTATTGTTACAAATAAAAAACGAAAATGCATATATGACAATTTTTCTGCCTCGATACTTTATGTCACGGACATGCCATCTCTCGGATGATTTACCATTCTTTACAACTATTTCAGACTCTTAATTCTCAAAGGAGACATCTTTAAGCCGAAGCGTTTTTATTAAGGGTTTCAGTTTTCACACGTCAAAATGGGAGGCAAAATATCTAATCATAACTAATTCAATGCTGCCAATTTATAAAATACTTTGTAAGTGTTAGTCTATTCATGTAAGTCTATATCAAAGTAAGTCTGATAATAGTTTCATCATCCTCAGGCTGAATATACAAACAAAAAAATTGTTTTTCAGCGTAAAATGAATAAAATCAGCTTTATACGAGTGAAAAGTTGAAAAGTTTCGCTATAGTATTACAATCGGATCGTGAAAATGGCTTTCAGTTTTTCCTAAAAAAAGGAACTGGGTAAGTGAAGAACAAACTCAGTGAGTAGAATAGTAGTTTCTCTTCCAAACCCCTGTTACCCGGCTTCTCCGCTTGCCTGCCATTACTGACGGAGAGCTTGAGGTCTGGTGAAAAACCGTGAGTGCAGATCTGAACAAGACTGGCTTCAAGGGCTGACACTCTACATGCGAGTACATGCTTTCTCTCTCCACGGCATGACTCCTTAGTAGCAAGCACGAAACTTCCTAAGAGTTGATAAACTGAAATACAAACTGTATAAAACAACAAAATGCACACAATTAACTGCTCACAGTAAAGAAGAGCTTTAAAGAAACTTCATGCAGCTCTACAGATGAAAGGTTTTTTTTTCAGTCAAAGTAGGGTTGGGTGCCGAAATAGGAAAATTTCTCAGACAAGCTATTTCATGACGATTTCAATGTTAAAAATCGCCTACATTCATCAATGTTGAAAACTGCAATTAATTTCTGTATTGTTCTTTCATTACATCTGTATAAGCATCTAAATGACCAAAACCAGACAGTAATCGACAGTTTCAGATATTATAAGCTGCCTGCTAACTAGTTCTTTGAATTAGAATTTATGTAAGTTAGCTTAAGCTTCCATAAAGGTGTTCCAAAAGGGCCTATGAGAAGTAGCGCTCGCAGGAAGAAAATGCAAGGTTATAGCTGGGGACTTGGTCGGCCTTCCTTTTGTTGGAACAAAATAAAATATGCATTTTGTTTTGCTACGGAGCGTTTTTTTGGTTCACTGTTCTCATGTTTTTCAGCATCTCTCATTTCCTTTTTCTGCTTTTACCATGTTTCAAAGCCTTCCATTTTAATTTACTATTTGTTTCTATGCGCAGGGGATCTTGTGTGGGAACAAACCTTAGAAAGAATTAGATGTTTGCTTAAGCCTCCCTAACCGCAAAAAAAAACGTTCCAAAAAGAGGAAGGAAAACGGCATCATTAAGCATGGAAATAAGGAATGTAGAATCTGTGCAAAAAGGGGCATAGGAACAATAAGTTGCGAAAGAAGTTTATAAAATAAGATAACATTCGAAAAAAAAAGTAGTAGGTGCCGAAAAACAGGACAGCAGTGAACCGAAAAAGAGATGGTCCTAAATATAACAAGAAACATTTTATTTCAACAAAAGGAAGGCCTACCTTACTCTCAGCTCTGGCCCTCCCACATTTTCTCCTTAGGAGCGTAAATCCTATAGATACAATACGTGTATCATCTGAGAGGGGAACATACCTTGTGCGCTCTTTTAACTCCATATTAATGGTGCTTTCATCCTTCCTCTCTTTGCAACGCCTTTGTTGAGGTTAAAAAGGCTTAAACTGACTTAAACAATCTAATCCAAAGAGAGAAAGGCACCATTTAGTATGGAGCTCAGGAAACAGAGAATCTATGCACAAGAAGTGTTCTCACACAAGATCTCTGGAGCATTGAAACAGCAAATTAGGATGGATGTTCATGATACAATATTTTGTACCATTTAAGCCGGAGTTAGAGGAACGAGGAATTTATGCATTATGTATGTTCCCACACGATTACTCTGTGTATAAAATAGAAAGTTCGGAACCAGTTTAGGATTTATTAAACGAGATACAAGTTAACAAAGAAAAAGTAGGCGCTGAAACAGGACAGCAGTGAGCCAGCAAAAGATGGTCCATAACAAAAGCGAAAAGCCTATTCTATCTCAGTAGAACATTACCTAACCTCAGCTCGAGACATCTCTTCCCTCATGGGAGCGCTAATTTCCATAGATACACTAGTTGTATCCCCAAAGTGAACGGTTATATTTATTTCTCCACCATTCAAAATTAGAGAGCAAAATTTGAAAACAGTAAACATACACAAAAAATCTTGACCAATTATCTTTCAAATGTTCGCGCATGAAAAATTCAATTGAAAATTAATTTATTAAAAAAATAATAAATCTTAGCATACAATTAGTTGAGCAGTGGAAAATAAAGACCTATACAAATATCGTGCACATATGTAGACATTCGGCCTTCCAACATTATACTTTATGTATTCTTTCTAGCGATTGAAAGAGTGAATTTAAAACATCCCAAATATTAAGTAAGCATAATTGAGGAAAACCTGCGCAACAGAGAAAAGTTATTGAGTGTCAACTCGAATGAAGTATTATATCATTAAATATGGAAACATGTGAAGAAAACAGTAGAAAAAAAAGTCTTTTAAAACAAAACCCGTCACAGTTGATAAAAATGAGTCTGGCAATTTCTGTAATTGCAATGCGTAATTGTGCTAATCAACTTGGCAGTGTTAATTTCTTGGTGCTCGTCGTAGCCGAGTGATTAAAGAGCCCGTCCTTCCGTGAAGGTGTCGAGGGTTCGAATCCTAGCGCTGTGTAGCAACTTTCTCCGTTTAGTGTAAGGGCACAATACCCCACTCTACCCAGGTGTCTGAAATGGGTACCGGTCTTGACCAGGGGAAACCGTCATAGCGTCCTGGTGTTAGGTATAAGGCATTTGAAAAACCAATGTACAAAGTGATATGTATCAGGCTTGATTGGAAATAAAGCATCCTTAGATTCCGATGTGGGTTTGTTTGTATGAGCATAGGATACGCTAAGGAACATCCTGGTCGTAGGACAAGCTAGGGAGCAACTTGATCGTAGGATGACAAGCCAAGGAACATCCCTGGCATAGGATAAGCCCAAGAACATCCTGGTCGTAGGATAAACAAGGAATAACTTGATCGTGGAATAAGCCAGGGAACAATTCGATCGGGAAATAGGCCAGAGAATGACTTAATCGTAGGATAAGCCAAGGACTGACTTAATCGTAGGATAAGCCTAGGACTGACTTAATCGTAGGATAAGCCAAGGACTGACTTAATCGTTAGGACAAGCCAAGGAACAACTTGACTGTAAGATAAACCAAAGAACACTTACCAGGTGGTCTCGACAAGAAATGTCCTAATCATGAAATCATCGGTAAATCGCCCTGGTAAAACAACTTGTACACAGCTGACAATTGTATAATTCATGAGCTATTCTTCCACATGAGTAAAATATCCATAAATGTTGAATCAAAATGCGTTTGGAATATTTCAATGATGTAGTCATTGCACTTATTTTTTAGGGTATCTACTAATTTTTGTTTCAATACACCAGTGATGTCATGATATTTTCAACAGTTCCGGATTTTATCAAGCTCGCCTGATGTTCTCCAAATACCTCGAGGTAGACTGATTTTATTAAAAGCAAAGAAAATTCAAGTTCATCAAGGAAATGAAGAGAAACGATAAAGAGCTTTGGAAATACTTCAATAATTATTCTTAGCCTACAAGGCATGGCGCCACCGAGGTAGCTTCGCATTAGAACACAGAACTAATACCAACTGTACATGAACATACTCATCACATGAATATCTATCTCAATAATATGTAATAATAAGCAAAAAACGGTTCGGTTCACTAACCGGTCTCTAGACATCATATAAATTCGGTCATAACATGTATAAAAAATATCGTAAAATAGTTTGCATTAATAAAGGTTCATAAATAATGAAATTTTTTTGCACACATGTCGAGGGATCCTTCTGGGCAAAGAAATACAATACATTGCAAAATGATAGAATAGCACCAATGAACCAATCAATTGTGGAGTGTTTTCATTCATTTGCATGCAAAGAGAAACTGCACAAAGTTACTGCAGTATGTCATTTTACAAGACAAAAATGAAATGAACAGAAAGCAATCGATATTTTTTTTGGAGTGAAGAGCGTATAGAAATAAATTCGGTAACTCCAAACGATTCATCAGAATGTGAACTATCCATCATAAATGAACAGAGCAAAAAGACTACTAACATACATTTCTTGTATATTAAATTTAAATTCCACAAATACCCCATAACATAAAATACCCAAAAGATCTCTCTTCCGAACATTTTGATAACATGCCCTCGTCGTGTAAATTTTCTCCTCTAATACCTAGAAAAAAGCCTGCTCATTTGGCAGCCATATGTCACGCGAAAGCCTGTTCTCATTCACTAATAAAGAATATAAATAAATACTCAACTATAGCATACGAGAACGTAAAATGCAGTCTAAAGGACCTCACCAAGGCATAGGTCATAATTTCATTTTAATTCCACCAGTCTCGGTCGAGGTAACATGCCCAAACGGCCTTCAGACGAATATTACCAAATTTGAAAACTTGAGAAGTGCAAACGAATTTTATTTTCAACACTAACAGATTTAAAGTAAAAGCCATCACTGAAATTTATTCGGCATGAAATAACTCATTACGAAATACAGTACGTCACTTGAGAACAAAGCGGTGAGTTAGAAATGTTCGTATGCTTTAACCTAAAAGAGCAGCTTCACAATCTTCCCATGAAAATACACTCTCTTGACAACCTCCCATCCCATTGCATTATTAGACAATAATGAAATCGTTCTAGTGAAATAAAACACTGATGAACATCGTACGTAAAAATATCATTATTCCCAACCCTAAGTAGAATTTTATCTCATAGAGACCCAAAATAAACTACATATACTATGTATATACACAAGGATACTCGCAAGCGCCATTGCTACAACTGGTGTTACCATCTAAACGTACCTACACGAAGGCAAGATTGCAAGAAGAGAACGTACGAACACAAAAAGTACAACTCTAGGCACGTGTTCTTCTCTACGTAACGGCATCATTCTGACAGTAGTCTTGCTCGTCACAAACAAACGGCACTCGCCGCAAACAAACATCACCCGCCGCTAACAAACGTCACTCGCCGCAAACAAACGTCACTCGCCGCAAACAAACGTCACTCGCCGCAAACAAACGTCACTCG
>JACJUY010000242.1:46119-57365 GCA_014220935.1 Platorchestia sp. MABIK
TGTTGAAACTATTAAACATTAACTGGATCATTTTTTCGTTTAGTTTTGATTAAGCATTTTTTTAAATTGAGTTTGTGACTACTGGTCGGTCAGCAGCAAAATGAAAACTCCCTCAGTGACCAAGTATGGCTCACGTCGCAAGTGTTAACATCGCCAATTACCTCAAATCTAGCCGCGGTTTCATAAACAGTATATTTAGATCTTTAGCTATGTAACGGTTGTTGACTTTGATACTCTCGAGCAATGAAGATCAAAAACGGCTAGTCGTAAATTCTTTTCATAATACTATAGAAGGTTTTAGCTATAACTTCTGTTTGAAACGTAGAAGCAAAACATGAGCAATTAATTATGTGTAATTTTTGGGGTAAGAACAAGTATCAGTAGCTTTTATTCCAAATTGGAAAAGTGTCATGGGACTTTTTCTAGCAATGTACTTCGTATGGAAATCTTGCAGCAGAAATATTACCTATAAAGTTGAAAATGTATACTTTTCAAGGCCACTGTACAGTACAGCTAGCTGCTCAAAATCATCAAGAAAATACGTTGCAATTATAGCATGTTATTATAATAGAACCTTTATAATAATTAATATCGAAATTTTTGGCGCGATACTGATTACAAGTATTTCTGACACACTACTGACAACAGCTGCTTTTGATATATATCATCTGCTTATAAGATACTTTCAACACACCTACAAACAACTAACAGACACTCATGACTCATTTACAACTAAAAACACTCACTTTTGACATACCTACAACTAATAACGAACACTTCTGACGCATCTACCACAAATAACACCCACTTAAGACACACATACTAAGAACAAACACGTTTGGAACATGTACTAACAGATTCTGAGGAATCCAAGTCACAGCAAAGCAAGTACTGCTCGAGTTGTCCGTTTCGATCCCAAATAAGAAAATTAAACAACTCACTCTATTAACAATAATTGTTAATAATTATTCACAACTCTATGAGGACAGGGCTTTGAGTCCAGAGAAAAAATTTTCAATTGGAAAGAAACTTAGTTAAAGAAGACAAACCTCGGTTCGCCGCTCGAGTAGGTTCCAGTTGTAGAGGACGTTGCTGTAGGCGCGCTTGAACTCTTCGCACTTATCGTTCATTTCGGAGGTCAGTAAACTGAAATCAGAACACAGTTGTTCAGCCGCAAGAGCGATATTGAAAACCAAACCTACATTAGTTATTATTTTCCTCTGCTGATTTACGAAAACTTGATCTTTCTTGAATACCAGAGTACGTTTCAGAGGACAGGAAAATACCGAAAATTAGAATGGGAGTTGAGTCTACGTTGAAACAAACGAGAATTTGATTTTATTTTTAAATTTGAATATTTTCACCCGAAAGCGTCGATACTGAACTTTGACAGCCTCTAATATTGTGCTCCACAGTCGTGAAATTAAATTTCAAGTTAGTTAACACCTACATAGCCATCATAACATAGGTATTCCCAAGAGAGAAAAAATGGCAATAAGAGAATGGGAAAATTCATGCACAACTATGTTTGTCCCCACACCCTTCGGATACGAACAGCAAAATCTAAATAAATTGACAAAACAAGAAAGTAGCTGAAAAAGAAAGAAATGGGTGATAAAAAAAAGAACGGTTAGCCAAACAAAAAAAACATAGTTCATAAAAATACAAATACCTATTCTAGGTCAAAAAAAGTCAAGTCTACGTAACCTTAAGCTCGGGACCTCACATCTTCCCATGGAGGGGCTAATTTGTATAAATACATTAATTGCATACTCCTGAAATTTATCAGAATTCAATAAGACGGCTATTCAAGTTTGGTCTATTTCATCTGGTAATTGCCACAAAAGTAAATTTAAAAACGCTAAAATCAAACTCAGAACATGATTAACACTGAAGTCAAACACTAAGACATGATTGATGCTAAAGTCAAATCTAGGACATGATTAACACTGAAGTTAAATCTGAGACATGATTGACGCCAAAATCAAGCCTAGAACCTGATTGACGCTAAAGCCAAGCCTAGGACATGATTGACGCACACAATTGACGTTTTAATTGACTCAAAACTAGCCATCTTTGAGGGCAATAATTAACGCAATGGCGTCAGTGCTCAGACAGGCAGTGAATTAAACATGTTGAAAAAGGTCTGTTTAAAGTTACACCTAATGCATCAACAGAAGCGTAAACTTGAATACGTACATCGACACAACAAAATGAACCATGTATTTTTTAAGCCTACAAATAAAAATCCTAAGCAGTTTTTAAATGGTAAACCCAGTTTTCTCTGAGGAAACTGAGACACATTACCTGGTGATGTGTCTAGCAGACGGAGAGTCGTGGTGCGGCGAGGATGTAGTGTGGTCCGGCCGAGCAACTTCTGCGATAGAGCCTTCCGAGCTCGATCTGCCAAAATATATAGCTTTTATTTAAATAAAACTGCTACGTGACATAGTGAGTATTCTAATCAAGTTGATACATAATTACATCAATCGAAATACTTAGTGATACATTTGACATTCCTAATAAGCTGACCGATAACGTATTCAATTAAAAAATTATATCATTTTAATTAGTGGCACGGTATCTAGACGGTTATTTTTTCCGGTTGAGCAGGATAGATTTATCTACTTGGACCAACACGTTAGTGACGACGTGAGCCACCGGTGTACGAGGAGGAAATATCATAATGCTTCTGAGCGACCAGTACAGTCATACCTCACCTGACGAAATTAATCCGTTCCAGAAGTGGTTTCGTAACATGATTTTTTTGTAAGTAGAGTCACATTTTACATGTAAAAGGCCTGATTCGTTCCAAGGCCCCCAATACTACCCCTTAACCCTTTCAAAATTAACTACTACACCAATTTTGTAAGAAATACGTTTTAAAAATAAAATATTATTTACGAAACCATTAAAATGAATGAGACTTGCAAATCATTCATCATGCGGGTTAAGCGAGTGATGTCGCGAAGTGAAGTTCGTGGTGGGTGAGGCAGGAGAAGGCGGTTGCAAAGCCGAGTGCGTATTATTTGAAGTTTTGAGATTTTGCACTTCGAAACTTGAATTTTCTTTTGTATTCCGAGACGAAAATTTGAGATAAATGCGTTTGGTATCTTGGATCATTCGTTAGTTGGGTCTTTCGTAAGGTGAGGTATGACTGTAGTCACAAACATAATTTTTATAAATACTTTATTAAAGCTAAATGAAGGCTCGATCTAGTGAATGTTTTCTGTTTTGGAAATTGCTCACTACAATTGACATTAAATTCAAGGAGAATATTGAACTTCAGCTCAACTTATCGCTGTCGACGTGTTAAGGAACTTTTGGATTAGTGGATTAATTTCCTTTCTCCAAGTTAGAAAAACTCTGGCAGCACTGGGATGGTATTCCGGGAAATTCAAGGCAAGCGTATCACAACTAGGTTATACGGTCTCGTGTAAAATAGGTATACAATGCAAACTAGCGGTGGAATGAATATATGTATTACTAATTTAACAGCAATTTATTTAAACCTTTTTACCTAGTCTTAGTATTGTATCGTGCAGATACAAAATGACAATTGAAGATCTGTACGCTACTGCAAGCAATGCTAAATAATGATTATGGGAAGAAGAAACATCAGATATTTTTACAGCATCGGGAACACTGTAAATTGTATCTGCATAACTTCAAGACGTAATGCGTCAATCATAACTTCAAGGCTTCAATCATAACTTTAGGGACAATCATAACTTCAAGACTTCAGTCATAACTTTAGGGACAATCATAACTTCAAGACTTCAATCATAACTTTAGCAGCAATCATAACTTCAAGACGTAAGAAGGGGAAAAAAATAATAGTCAAAATCGGAAAGCAGTTGTGATGATAAGTATACTAATGTTGTAATTGAGACTCGGTGCAGATTTTCATTCTCAAATTTTCGCAAATAAAACAGTTTTTGCACCTCGTCTCCAATGAATAACGAAAAAAAATGAGCAAGCACTGAAATTACAATAAAGGTAATGGAGGAGAAAAATCTTACAAGCATTT
This sequence comes from Platorchestia sp. MABIK, assembly GCA_014220935.1. Taxonomy (NCBI): domain Eukaryota; kingdom Metazoa; phylum Arthropoda; class Malacostraca; order Amphipoda; family Talitridae; genus Platorchestia; species Platorchestia sp. MABIK. Next base: position 50,150 of record JACJUY010000242.1, read on the forward strand.
TATTTGAACATTTCGATCCTCAGAAAATTCACATCTGGAAGCAGAAAAAAATTTATATTAAAATTTAATAAGAAATTACTACAAGTTGATTGAAATTCGATGAACAAAGCTTAAAGAAAGTGTAATTAAACGTTTCTACAACCAATTTTTAAAACAGGGGCAAAAGTTAATTCCCAGTTAACTATTTGTAGAGGATAAGCATTCTGCATTTCGTCAAGTGATGGTTTTGCCTCATGGAAGTATTGTGATACAAAGACGCGCAAGTCAGAATTTGTTGGGAATAATCGTAAATTTAGATATTGTTCGTGCTCTGAAGTTATGACAATTTTGAAGTTTTAGCAATCAATTAACGAAATGCAGAGTGCTACCCACTAAAATGTTAGCCGGTAATATTCTTTTGTCTCCCTAAAAAATTGCTTTTAGGAGCTTTTTGTTATGTTTTCTATATGCTTCATTCATCTGTTTTCAACTCGCTGGTTTTCCTTTCTTCACCAATTTTAATGGAAAAGTTTTTTTCTGTTGCTTTCAAATTTCGTTGAGAATTTTTATAAGATCGAAACGTTCAAATTGAATGCTTTTAAACACTTTCTCCTCAATGACCTTTATTAGGAATTCGCTACTTAAAAAAAACACCACAATGTTTTGCATCTGAAGTTCAGCTCAAAAAAATGAATAGTGGATCTACGAGAATTTTTCGTGATAACAAGATTTTTAGAAAACATTTCGCAGTCAACGACTCATCAACTCATTTCGAACTATGTAAAGTTCTCAATAAATAAATAAAGGCAAGGTAATAAATAAGGGCAAGGTACAAGACAGCACCGCCGTGCAGACAACTGACATGTTGTGACGGACCAATAAGGTGCAAGTCAGCACCGCCGTGCAAACAACTGACCTGTTGTGACGGACCAATAAGGTACAGGACAGCACCGCCGTGCAGGCAACTGACCTGTTGTGACGGACCAATTAGGTGCAAGACAGCACCGCCGTGCAGGCAACTGACCTGTTGTGACGGACCAATAATGTGCAAGACAGCACCGCCGTGCAGGCAACTGACCTTGTGGCGGACCAATAAGGTACAAGAAAGCACCGCCGTGTAGGCAACTGACCTATTGTGACGGACCAATAAGGTGCAAGACAGCACAGCTGTGCAGGCAACTGACCTGTTGTGTCGGACCAATAAGGTACAAGGTTCAGGCGAGGGTTCAGCCTTCAGCCCGTGTATAGTGTTGTAAGGAGAACCTCCGGCCTGGACAGACATAATTTACTTTGATATTTTCGTACGGATAAATTTTCATCTTCCTAATCCAGAGTTATTCAGGTAGGTGGAGATATCCCTTCTAGTTTTCATTTAAAAGTAAACTCATATAAATGAAGATTTCATTCTCCCAAGGCGAACTGATACGCTAAAACTTTGAATTCGAAAAATCTATAGTTGAATTTTCAGTTTCAGTTTCGATAATTTTACGTCTATACATTTAGAATGTACATTTTCGTACACCCACACAGACCTTGGTACTTAAAAATCAAACGGAATGAATGGTTTCTGACATTTTTCTAGCTGCATTATACGAAAAAGCTAGAGTAAAAATTGTAGAGTGGGAAAAGTTTTGCGCAAGTAAATATATTTTTTCTGATGTTCGCACAATAACTTTTTTTCTATTGCGAAAATCAAAAATTTTTATAGAAGAAAATGTGTTCAGAATTCAATTTTACACAGCTGTATTCATTTTCGTTCCTCTAGATGCAATAGAACGTGAACAGTGAAATTTTAAAAATTCGGTAAATTAGGTAAAACACAGGATAGTAGATCCCCTTAAGGTGTAGGGTCGACGGGAACAGAAGTGGTAGGGTAGGGAACGGGGCAAATAAGTGGATTGTAACGAAGGGAGGGTTGAATAACAAGTTACCAACACAGACCCATCAAGAGAAGAAGAAATCGCTCACCAACAAAAAATATTAAAAAAGGATTTTGCACAGAATCACGGCCCAGAATATTAAATTTTCATCTACACAAAAAGAAAAAATTACATAAGGTTATATTTTCAGAGTGAAATGAAAATTCAGTAATCGATTTAAATTTCAGGCTCATATGAAATGAAAGAGAATATTACATGAATGAAATAATTGCGTCAGTTAGATACATAATTCCAATTAAAATCAACATTTTTTGTGCATCAATTTTTATATAAATAGAACGACTAGTATGCTTCTCGTTTCCTTATCTCCTCAGTTATTACAGTAAAAATCTATTTACTACCCCACAGGAAGAGTGAGTACTTTAGAAAGCCTCAGCTTTACATGTGGCTACTTTAAATCAAATTAATATTTTACTAAATTTAAATAGAAATTGCTGTTTCAATAAATTCAAACAGAACTCTACGGATCATGAAATTTGTCAGCAATTGTAAAATGTGCGAAAATCATTTTTTTACATTTCAGCAGTTATCGTTAATTTAAAATGAAAAGTATTAGAAAAGTACTTGTGCTCGAAAAATCTATATGCTCCAATAAAAATATTACATTATTGGTTTGTTTAAGCCTCCCAACCAACTACGAAGATGTTCTCAGGATAGGAAGGAGGAAGGCACCATATTATACGAAATTATTGGACGTAATTTTTGCCCAAGGTGTGTCCCCACACCCTGCGCACAAAAACAGCATGATTGAAAAAATGTTATGAAACAAAATCAAAATAGAAGCAAAACGTAATTTGTACTGAAAAAAATGCTCCGTAACGAAAAAAGCAACCTATTTGATATTTCAACAGAAGAAAGGCCTCTCTTACCTTCCACTAGGGACCTCACATCTTCCTCTTGGGAGCGTTAATTACCGTAGAAATTAACTGTTGTATCCTCTTGAGAGGTCAAATAAGCAAACAAATAATTTTGAATGTCTGTTGTCAACTAAAATGCGATTCCATACTAACAATTAACAGATGGAATAAGGTTCTTAGATTAGTTATGGCAAGGCAAGGCGTTAAAAAACGAAGTCGATTTTTTTTGTTCATCAATAAAAGTGATCTCAAATCATAAAACGTTGATGAACGCGTTGCGCAATCATAACTAAGCAAAAAACTAATATACAATGAAGAACACTTCACAATTCCCCATTAAATAAAAATCCTCTTTCGCATGATACATGAAATTGATTGATTGATTATAAAAAAGTTTTAGCCTCCCTTTCCCACGACTAAGATGTTCAAAGAGAGGAAGGATGAAGGCACCATTTAGTATGGAGTTAAGGGAAAGCGGAATGTACGCACAAGGTGCATAAAAGTAGTAAGTTAAGAAAGAAGTTTATGAACCAAGATAAAAGTTGACGAAGAAAGGGGTAGGCGCTGAAAAACAGGACAGCAGTGAACTGAAAAAAGATGGTCTGGAACAAAACAAAACCTATTATATTTAAACAAAAAGAAGGCCAACCTAACCTTTAGCTCGGGACCTCACATAATCCCCCTGGGAGTACTAATTCACACAGATACAATAGTCGCATCCCCCTGAGGGGATACATGAAATTTTGAATATCAATAACGACAGGTATGTCACCCGTCCACACTCGGAAAACTTTTCTCAGGCAAAATAAAGACTAGATGAATAAACTACCGATATGATAAATGGAGTCAACACTTACGATAAAGACATTACACACGGGGGGGGCGAGGTTAGTATTTCACTCCCGTGACAGTACACAGCCACGTTTGGTGAATCATTTAATGAGCAATAAACAATGCCAAAAAGCGCCAAAGAAACGACTTATAACTTTACAAAGAGCCACAAGTCAAAATTCTGATAAACATAAAATGATGTCCTCAATGTAGAAAATTAGGTATCAGTTCCCAGATGTTATGTAGAAAAGAAGTCGGTTTCGGACGTATACATAAAGGCGTTCAAAAATTTAAAACTACAAAATGCAAGCTATTCCAACAAACAAAATATCTACCAGCAGCCACATAAAATTGTCCAAGTACGCAAGAAGCGTAAAAATACACAGGATTAAAATCAAGAGTAATGAAAGGGACAGAAACAACATTCTGCACTACACAAAAAACCAAGTTAATGTCAAACCTAGCAAGCTGAATGAAGTACAAAGAATTCACTGATCATTCAATAATCCCGCGACGAGTACATAAACGTAATAGCAACAATATTCAAACAAAAATGCAAAGCACTCCAATTCATCCATTACTCTCAAAAGTACAGGAATTAAAGCAATATGCATGAAGTAAAATATAAAGACAAGTAAGACAGGCGGTAACTACTGGGCCTGTCAAACAATACAGTGAAATCTTGGAACACGACACTTTGCCTCGATTGGAGTTGCTTCATATCACGGAAAACTGAAATGCTACAAAAATAGAGCATGCGGAAGCGAGGTGGGGCCGTCTTTTTGGGGAAAAAATTAAGCTGTTACCTTCAATAGGCTTCCAAATAACCGTAAAGGGCCAATGGTTAACATGTTATTTTAGGTTATTGATGTACGCTGAGACGAGCGACGTGGAAGATTTTTAAAAAATGGCACGCGTCGGTGAGAGATGTACGAAATTAATTCGTTCGATGCGCAAACCAGTCAGCTATCAAGGCTGCACTTTTTTTAATAGCCTCCGCATTTCCGTTCTCGGTTAACCCTTGCTTTCATCGCTGCGAAAGCATCACTAATTTTGTCTGATTCGTTCGATATATCGAACTAAACGCTATGCGTTTAACTCCTACGACGTGCACGCGTCAATGCACACAGCAGCGTCGAAACAACCGAAAACAACAAAAGATGTGCAGTTTGATCTCACTGAAGCTTAAATTCCATCTCCGTGTACAGCTGGTGTGTAGTTCTCTCAAGATTCAAACCAACAAAAAAACATTAAAAAAATCATAATTTCATTTGCGACACTCAAAATCTTGACAATTCATCTTAGAAGTCACAAGCTTCACTAGACGAACGTCGAAAGAGGCGCGAAAAACGGACTGACGCGGACTCCTCTGATGTGAACGCCGAGTTTTCAAGGAAGTCGAGGCTGTAACAACGAACGACGTTCGTGGGTTCGCTGCGGCTGAATTTATTTGCGCTTTTATTCTGACACTTTCAATATCTACTACAACAAAAGCACTACTCCGTCGAATTGAACAAGGCATTCAAAACGGTTATAAGTTGAGATCCCTTTTAACTGATATCATAAAATGCATTTTTTCACAACACGCTAGAAATACAGAAAGAAGAGCATTCCAAAAGGTGGATGGGCATTTCCAAACAAATCTTGATTCAAGGAAATAAATTATTTTCTCGCGAAATTCAGTCACTATGACCGATTGAAAAGCCTAAATTGCATGATAATTAATTCATAATTTTGCCATACGAAGCTCATTGCCATTGTGATCTGTGCGCGTCTCAATTTTGATTGACGGTCGTGACTTGTACGTGTCGGCCGTTAACGTATTAGGGCAATAAAAATGTTTGCCCCACCGTGTTCGAAAACAGAGCTCCCTAGAATACTCTAGCCAAGAAATATCGAAGAGAAGGGAAGCACATGAAACAAAAATGTTAACTCTAGATTAGATAATCTAGTTTCAGCCTCCCTAATCCTATTAAGGTGTTCCAAAGAGAAAAAAGGAAGGCGCCATTTAGGATGGAGTTAAGGGAGCGGGAATCTATCCACAAGGTGTGTTCCCACACAAGATCTCCCACGTATACAAACAGCAAGTAAGGAAGTAAGTGCCTGAAATCAGATAAAAGTTGAAGATAGTAGTAGGTGTTGAAAAACAGAACAACTGCACCAAAAATATAATTCATAGCAAAGCAAAAAATCTGTTCTATTTCAATAAAAATTTAGTCTACCAAACCATGAGCTTGGCACCTCACTTCTTCCCTCTCGGACCGCTGAATAATAATTTTTTAGAATAACATGAATCTAAGCTCTTGAAGTGGAAACGATTCGTTTTAGGGACATATGGGAAATTCGTTGTGAACGTCATGTTATTGCATTAAATTAAATGTTTTTCGTACCAGAGATGACTATACTGATTTTAATATGTACTTAGATTATTCTTCATAAATAAATAACATAGAATAATACGAGCATTTCATGCTAAGAATTTCATACAGCATTAAATATTGCTGGGTAAAAGAATATGTTATTCCGTAACTGCACAGTATGTTTAAAATCGATTCATTTTTACGAAATGTGTTTTTGTGTGTAATTTTATCGATTAAAACAATGAGTAAATTCCTTTGTATCCGCTTGCCCACACAAAAGAGACACTTTCTCCACTATATAGCGATGTCTTCCATGAGACTCAAACTCTACTAGAAGTGTTGCCCACAAAAACATAAAACACTACAAAAAAACGAAAGAGGCCACATCGTTGGACACATATTGAACGCCTTGTTTCGTCAAAAACACATCAAGTACCACCCCAAAATCAACGAAACAGCCCACATCATTGGACACATATTAAACGCCTTGTTTCGTCAAAAACACATCAAGTGGCACCCCAAAATCAACGAAACAGCCCACATCATTGGACACATATTAAACGCCTGCTTTCGTCAAAAACACATCAAGTGGCACCCCAAAAACCATATAACAGCCCATAGTGTCGGAAAAACGCTAAGTTCGTCCACGCCCTGCAGCAGCCACAAAACTGCCTGACCGGCACTACCTGTGACAACACAGACGGCTTCATCTCCTCCAAGATGTGGAGCATGTGAGAGTATCGTCTCGAGACGTTCGTGGTGCGAGGAAGGTTTTTGGAAGCGATTGCGGAAAGTCGCCGCTCGGGGGTGGAGTGGGAGCGGTGCAAGGAGAGGAGGTGCTGGGGCCATAGGGACGGTATATAATCACCAACACGACTAGTGTAAATCGCATGAACACGACCAGTGCCGTTACGAATCCCAAAGTCTAGCGATTCACGTAATAATCCAGGTGTTACACGTACAAAACCCGGACCTCAGTTACCATCAATATCAGGCTAGCGTTTGTAGAACGCAACCAGCGTCAATCACAACCTGGATCACCAATACGACCAGTGCCAATCGCGGGAACGGGACCAGTGCTGTTGCCATCAACATCAGGCTAAAAACGTAAAATGAAAAGAGCCAATTTAAAAAGCAACATTCTTTTAATTGCATACGTTTTGAAATCTTTGATTCCATCATCAGTGCTGTAAAAAAAAGAACTAAAAAGATAATGAACAAATTGCAAGAACTATTAGAAACTAATGAC
>JACJUY010000242.1:78418-175619 GCA_014220935.1 Platorchestia sp. MABIK
AGACACATTAGGGAACAAATTTAACAAGAAATACAATACATTGAGGGTATTTTCTAAAAAAGACCTAAAAGTCCTCCGGAATATAAAAAAGGGAAACAATACGATTTGTTAGTCCGACACAGAACATAGTTAGTAGCACTGAAAATTATCAATGTTTAGCACTTATAATCCATACATGATGCATGAAGGAAAACATGCTCTAATGATAATGCAGTTCCCCTAATGCAGTTCTGTGTAATTCGGCCACAACTTTGCTTTTCATACTTTACTTCGAGACAGAAGTCTCGTATTTTGTACGCTATCATCACATAATTTTACTCATTTCTTCTCCTCAAGTGGATTGTTGTATTCGCTTCTGTGTCAATGGACATATGACAAAAAGCTTGTTTTCAATGAGTTAAGACCATTTGAATAATTCAACTAAAAATTAAAAACGATTGCAGTTAAATCGCAATGTTTCCTAGCGATGAGATTTTTTCAATTTTATCAAGTTACACAAACTAGATATTCAAAACCCGAGCGTCAAGCGAAACCAATAAGTCGTATGTACCAGATTTGCCATCTATGTGTTTTAAAATACTGGTAGTTTTTCTTGTATATTTATTCCGTGTCGGCATATCTATACTATAATAAGAGCCGCGTCCGTCCATTCGTCCGTCCGAAACCAACCGAAAGTGTGATAAGCGTATCTGTGATACGAGCTTCATGAACTCCAAAATTTTCAGTGTATTAATCCATCAGATTAATTAATCCATCAGATTTGAGTAGGAATGAATTTCACGTAAATTTTTAGGAAATAGGAACGTGTGTCATGTGATTTGTCGAACATCATTATACATTTTTGACGTGCCGTGTGCACTCGGCCTCACCAACTCTCGAGAGATAGATTTTTTATTTTCTTACGGCCTTTCTTTCATTGCGCCTCCTTTCATATTTCAAATAAAGAGGGGTGGACTAGTATATATAAGATAGGGAAAGTAGTTGTGTCACAACTTCTGATCTCTTAATTGCAGTTATTTAAATGATCATGTTTTGATGAGTTGAACGCCATTTCATAACGATAGAGGGCACTATTAAATCATGAATACATTATTTTAGCTTCTAGAAAGATATTTTAGGTTGGGTTAAATCTTCAAAATTCACTTTTGAACTCATTTTTTGATGGATTGAACGTCATTATTTGGCGATAGAGTACACTTGTATATCATGAATATATTATATGAGTTTCGGTTAAATCTATGTAAATTCAGATCCGAGATCAATTATGGGTTAGTTAAACGTAATTTTCTGACGATGCGATAAACTAACATAGCATTATAGTATGGACCAAATTTTCATGATTCACATCTCATGCAACAAAAAATGGACGTTATGTGTGACCGCCAAACCAAATCCTACCTCACAAAATTAAAAAAAAATTCAGTGAACTTAAGAATGAACATATGCTGTTTGGCCAGCAACTCACGCTAGTTATCTGCATTTTATCGAAGGTGTCGAGCGTGGTGCAGGGCAGGAGACTGAACTGAAGGCGTTTGGAGTTGGGGTAGCCGCGGTGGATGTTGATTGTGAGGCCGACCGTGTGCGTGGCAACGTACACCACCACCCTCACCTGACGCTGGCTCGCGTCGCACTGAACACAAAACAATGCGAATTATTAGTAATAAGTATTCTGGATACAAGTCCATGCCTGAACACTAAGTAATGGCTGTTGGATAAAAAGGGAAAACCAATGTAGCTATGAATACCATAATAAAAGCAAACGTTTCGGATGGTCACAACTCCAACTTCATTGCTGTAAGTACCTGTTTTATTATTTTATTTTTGCATGAAGTGCAACTCAACATTCCGAGAGTAACCTAGCACTAAAAAATATCCAGTACTTTTTTAGCGCAAACCAGAACATTCTTATGGATAAAGTACACTTAATTTTGAATGCAATACTTCACATTCATCAGGAAGACGAATTCTGAAAAATTTATGTTGAAGACCACGTTTCATTCAATTTTAATTTTGCTGGTAGAAAGTAAATTAAATGTTAGTTGCATTTTCCGTAGATTTAACTTCACCTGAATCTGAAATACGGGGAGTTTTGATCTGTTTTTTTTTTACCAAGTGAAGAAATTAAATCAACAGATTTTAGTGAAACCCTAGAATTGGAATATAATCTGTAAGAGTAACATAATTTATGTCCCTTTGAAACATTGAAATATCCATTTATGATTAGTAGACGCTTCTGCAATAGCGGAGCTCGTAAGGTAACAGGAGAACACAGTGTCAAAACACTTACATTAGCAAGCAACAAGCGTGGAAAAACAAAGCGTGTCAACTCATGGTTTTTGGTGGGCTAAACAGAAGTTGAACATACAACTCTAATTGAAGTTAGTTATAGCACTCAATATGGAAAATGACTAACCTGAAATGGACTGCACCTTCATTAGGTTCTAAATAAATATGAAAATTGAGTAAGCAACCATCGATGGGACAACTGCATTTCAAAGGTCAACTCAGTTACCACCGGTGGTTTAATTGAAAACGAGTTAGTTTCGGTCTCCCTTACCACCACAAAGAGAGGAAAGATTAACACATTTCTTACGAAGTGACCCACCGGTGGTCACTTAGGTGATTTTCATAGGGCTGCTGACCCACCTGCAGTTACTAACTTATTTCTTACAAATACTTAATGAAAGCTAAATAAAACCCCGATCCAGTTAATGTTTACTATTTTCAAAGTTGATTACCACAATTGACTTCAAATTTGAATTGAATATTAAACTTCAGTTTAACCCATCGCAGTTAACGCACGTTTAAAATGGAGTAAAGGGAACGCAGAACTGCTACGCACAAAGTGTGTTCCAGCATAGGATAGACAGCGCTTAGACACAGTAAGTTGAAAAGGAAAGTTAGAAAACAAGATAAAATTTGAGGATATAAGATAAGAGTTGAAGATACAAGTCAAAAGTGCTGAAAACCAGGACAGCAGTGAATCGAAAAAAAGGGTCGTTAGCAAAGCAAAAACATCTTATTTCACCAAAAAATGCCTATCTACCTCTCGAACCTCACATTTTCCATAGGGAGCGCAGCAGTTAACGTATCAGGTTACTTGCGATAGATTACTTGCGGCGACGCGTGTTAGTAACATCAAATCTCTCAGGAGCTCCTTGACTTCACATCCTTCATGAGTATAAGAAAGACAATTCGTACTAGGAAGCAGAAGATGTAAAAAGGAGGCAGAGGTATGGTTATAATGATTTGTACTGTCTGAAATGATGTAGCTGGACTCCGAAACGTCTTCCCATTAAATATAATTAATGTCCTTGAAATTTTTCTCATTTTTAAGATCCCCAAACACAGGGTGGCGCATAAGTAACGCACCCTTTTGAAGGTAAATTTTAAAGATTTATTACCGCAATATACACTGGGTCTCTGTAGACAGGATTCGGCATGTAAATAAACTTTAAGAGTTCCTCTATCGTTTGCAGTAAACCCTATTGTTTTACCTTTCATAGTTCATTTATTATAGATTTTTAAAAGGGTGCGTTACTTATGCGCCACCATGTATTTGCGATTCAAGCAAACGACCCGTTCAGGTATGGTTGTCCCCTGGTATTTCTGTCAGAATGCAATACACGTACTCGCATCTTTTTCACTTGCATTGTCGGGAAAGACCAATTGCTAAAGCGTGTGGGCATTGCGAATTTACAAGCGTTCACATTTACCCTAAGCAGCTAAAGAACTGAAAATACTCATGTTGAAAATATGTTAATACCATCTTTAAAAATTAGATTATAAGTTAGTTTAAACCTCCTTATGCTCACAAAATATGTTTCCAATGGGGGAAAGATGAAGGCATCATCTACTATCGATTTTATGGAATTAGGAGACTGTGAATCTATTTACAAGCGAGTTCCACCAATGGATATGGTAATACCAAAAGCCAGGTATAAAGAAGTTCGTGGAACATTAGTTTAAACCTCCCAAACTACAAAGGTGTTCCAAAGAGAAGAAAGTGAAACGCACCATTTAGTACAGGAGTTAACACGCTGACTTCGTATTAGTACACGTGTGTACCACTTGGTAAATAGTTCATCATGTTGTAAGCCATGTTTCATACAATTGATATTGGAAGAAAGTAAATCAAATGTTCGTTGAATTTTCCGTAGATTTAGCGCAAACAGTATCCATGAATTGAATTTCTATGTCACTGCCTCTATCTAAATTATACTACGGCGCAAACGTTAGAATTTTATATCGCATTTTTTTCCTGCTTCTCAAAAAGAACATAATATAACAAATCAGTAGAGACGATTTTTCAACTTTGCTACTTCCCACCTAACCAAACCGACGATAGCAACCGCGCAAACGCAGCTAACGTGTTAAAGAAGCGGGGAATCTATGCATTAGGTGGGTTACCCCACAAGATCCACTGCGATAAAAACTGCAAGTGTGGAAGTAAGTTGATAAAACATGATGAAAATTGAAGAAAAAGGTAGCAAGTGCTGAAAAATAGGAGAGCACTGATCCGAGAAAACATGACCCGTGAAAACCAATTCTACTCAAACATACCCTCTAACTCAAGGAGCCTCGTTAGTTTTCTCAGGCCCGAAAACCTTTTTGGTGAACAACGTAGTGAACTGCCGCAATGGCCGTTCCGTAACTCAGTCAACAGCGGATTTCAAGGGCGTTCATCGGACTAAACGTTCAGCTTAGGTAATGGTCTCTGGCATGGCTGCCGCCGGAGGCAAAAAGATGCCTCACAGTTTTTCACTGTCGGAGAGAAGATTGGTGCCGAGATGCACCACAAGGTCCTGCCGTATCAAGTCTTACCTTGACTCGACACGTTAACAACGATGGGTTAAAGTCAAGTTCAACATACAACTCAATAATTTAAAGTCAAAAGTTGTTGGCGTCGTCTAAAAGGTGCGTGCCTTTTAGACGACGTGTGGAGACGGTTATTGGAAATGTGGGCGGACTCGCTGAATGTATGAACTTTACACGTTTAATGAGTTTCATGGTCTTTCATTGATTATTTTTGGTCCACGCATGCTTGATGAAATTTTTTCAAGTCAAAATTTGAAATCTTCAGCCAAACTTGCTTCCCCTCTGTACGATTTGTGCTTAACATTGCAGTGACTACGAAGTATTTGCGAATTTCTAGTTAAATCAAATACAAAACCTACGGCGTATTTTCACGCTTGTAGTCAAATAATGGACAATAAAAGAAGAATACAAACGAAATTTTATTCTACAATTAGAGCACCGTCAAAAAAGGCCAACAACGCTCAATTATTTGACCACAACTCTTCCACTGATGTTCAAATGGCCAAGGTTCCATAAAAATTATTGAAAAATTAAAGACTATGGCGCACAACGAAGCCTTAAGAAAAGAAAACGATAAAAATGCAGAGCATCCTTAGTTGTTTTACACATAAACAATTTTTCAAACCTCTTCATTAGTATTATCATTGATAATATCAAACACTATTCCCATATCGTATAAGGATAAATCCTAGCTTCCTCCTAACTGAAGCAATGTTCACAGTGAAGCTCAGCAAGAAGTGGCACCATAAGAGTCCCAGTGGCACCAAAAGAGCGTCAAATTTCAGGGCCTCTGTCGGCATGATTGGCGACGCGAGTAAAAAGTGCGTGATCATCAAGAAAAGATGATGTACGAAAAAGACACAGAAATGAAGACATCGTGCAAGACCTCGGTTGCACTGAGTAAGGTCTCACTTCCTTTAAGGATAGCGAAGACGAAGGAAAAGCTCAATAACTAGAGCCACAACAGCCTTTTCATTCCGTTGGAAACGAATGTTACCGCTGAGACCGCGAGGAAATCAAAAATCATTGAAGAGTCCTTCGCTTCCACGAAACCACGATGAGAAACCCCGAATAAGGAAAGATAACTGGCACGTCTACCGAAGGTACATTTCGTCTAGCAATGTAGAAGCCAGAAGCAGAGCCTCGAACGAGAGTATTGCTATTGCCAATTCTGCAAGGCAGAATAGCCATACATGAGAGTACGTAGTTCCAAAATTACTCGCCACGAGATAACTAACAAATAATAAACAATTGAAACCACAAGCAAAAATTATGGAAGCCTGAACACAGGAAACCAGGTATTTCACAAGAAAAACAAACAATAAATTAGTTCTAGAAATAACAGAAAAGCTCGACATGAGAATGTTTCTAAGAAAACTTTAAAGCGAGAGAGTTTCTCATAGTTGCCGAGTTTGAACCCATTTCCATGTTGAGGTCACGACGAGTAAATTCAGTCAAACTCAGAGAATACACGGAGCTTTACGAGCGCAAGAGTTTACGGAATGTTACAATGGTAGGAGTACTTTAGGAAAGAGGCTTCGAAAGAAAACAGAACATTTATGACATATCATCAGTTGTACCGCACACCCGTCATATACGCCTTGAAGTTCCCGATTGTACAGATAGAATCATAATTTTCGTATACTAAAGCTATCATTGTAGCACAAGTAAAGATTTAACACAAGTAGTAGCATAGGGACATCAAACTTCCGCCTTTCAGTTGGCACAGCATGTCCAACGCCAAAAACCATTAGTGAGGGCACACTAAAAATGACACTAAAATACGATGTCGGTTGCTCGATGAGCATGCCTCCCCAACAATAGGAAAAGAAAAATAAGTACAGATTAGGCATTTTTAAAGATTAGATCAGATGTTAGTTTAAGCCTCCCTAACCGCTAAAAAAAGCGTTCCGAAGGGAGGAAGGAGGAAGGCACCATTTAGTATGGAGATGAGGGAACGCAGAATTTATGTAGAAAGGGTATACAAACTGTAAGTGGAGAGAGAAGTTCATGAAACAAGATGAAAGTTGAAGAAGAAAGTAGAAGGTGCTGAAAAACAGGACAGCAGTGGACCGAAAAAAGGTTGTCCTTAACATTACAAAAAAAAAAGTATTTTAACAAAAAGAAGGCCTACTTAACCGTTAGCTCGGAACCTCACGCCTGCCTGAGATACGCGTTACAGTTGGTCGAGTGACAGGACACCATATCAAGGTATTGACGCCTAACACAAGACAAAATTTCAAGTCCTATAATATGGGTCTCGGAACCATCGCTCAACACTGGAGTTCGGGCCTTGACAGGTTATTGATTTCAGTAAGAAAGTACAACAACTTTATTTCCAGTTTTATGCTTAGCATATGTTAACAAAATTGGTTAAACCTCAATGTTAAATATGTTCGGTCTCGCTGTAAACGCATGAATACCACAAAAAAAAAACAGTAAATTTAACGCAGAGTTTGGAACATACAGAGCACAAATTTGCGTGACTTTTAGATAGAGAGTCGTGCAAAATCCAAAGAAAACTTACAACAGCGCGTCAACTACTTGGGAATGACATCGTGCCAAAACCAAGCCGCTTTTTCCCCGAGTTACGAACGACTCCGATAAACCAAAATAAATAGTGCTAAAATCACATTTCTGCGTTACAAAAGACTTCCACATCACAAAAGAACAGTGGATCTTCGACATATATCCATTGGACGTTAGCTCCATTTCCCTCATATGAAAACTCGAACACTTCATCGAGTAAAGTGCCGCCAAAACGCAAGTAAAGATTGAAAAGCGTACAAGAAGAACGATTAACAACTGCGACACGTATGTACACTCAATTTATGCATCGCACATCTCGATGCACAAAATGAAAAGGAAACCTAGTCATAACAAGAAAAGGAAATCTAGTTATAACAAGTAAAAGGAAACCTAGCCATAACACGAAAATGAAACCTAGCCATAACACGAAAAGGAAACCTAGCCATAACACGAAAAGGAAACCTAGCCATAACACGAAAAGGAAACCGTCATCACACTACATCCTCTACAGACGCGTACAAAAATTGTAAATTTAACCATTGGCTGCCAAAGACAAATGAGGCTCAATTTTTTACCAAGACCCTACAACGGACGGCAATGCATAGTTCATCAAAACGCTCAATACATGTAACGACTTCTAAACGAAGGACGTAATTCGAGAACTGAGGTTTGCATTTCACAGAAATATCGAATCCTGTAACGTCAATTTAAATCAATTAAAACGAGATGAGAGTATGCCAGCAAATTCCTCCCTAGCTGAAGTGTAGCTCGATATAGACAAATCATTAAAAGCACATTACTTGGTCAATTGCCATTCTTCGACCACACAAAAACAGATCATCAGTAGGACACGAAAAATGACATTGTTACGATATCTACAGTAATGAACATGGGAAACCCTTGTTGCTCGAATAATCCAAATTGAAGGCCATTACAAAGCCTATGAAGAACTTACAAGGTAACTAATAAATATCAGGTACATTTGTGTTCTAGCCTAGTAAAGCATTAAAGACATGAGCCGTTCCGTCATTCAACAGCAAAACATTTTCTTCGCAAAGAGCTCCTCCACGCGATGTGGTGGCAATACGCTGATGGTCGTGAACAATTATGAGCGAAAGATACTTGACAAAATAGCCAGAAGAAAATCTGCTTCACCACAATGTGTCTGAGACTGGAAATAACTTTCCAAGAAAATAGTAATTAAGAGGGAGGGATTATGTTAGAATGAGTCATGAGTTAGTTTAAGCCTCCCTTACCACAACAAAGGTGTTCTGAAGAGACGATAGAGTTTAATTTAATTGCAAATATTTCTTAGTGCATCCGCATTTTCCATTTTTGCTCCGAACCCTGGGAGTTGGAAAGCTGAAAGTCAAATAAATATATCCGGCAATCTACAGTTCGCTAAGCTATCAAAAGAAATCAAACATCTCAATGAAGTGAAGAGATGAACAAGGATAAAGAATATGAGAGAAAAACGCTCGTGCAGGAGATCGACGGTACACCGGCCTCCCCTACGAGACGGAGAAGTAAAGAATAAAAGATAAAGTCTGTCTAACTATAGATATTAAGCCCAGAACGGACTCCTGCAACAAGCACTGCGGATTTGGCGGGCAGCCAATCGAAATTCTGTGGTGAGTAGCTTGGGCAGCCAATGAGAAGCGCTGCTTCTCCCTGCAATACGCTGACGAGGACAGACATTATCAACATTCCCTCCCCCACCCACCCTCGAAAGTAGCTTAGGCCTCCTTCGTACCATCAAAAAAGTACCAAGTCCCTAAGATGCACTGAAGGACAATCCCCTTCAGCGCACCGCCTAGAAGGGAGAGGAAAGAGGGAGGCACCATTTAGTGTGGAATTAAGGGAACAGAATCACACAATTCCTCGTACATGGAAAGTAGGATTGAAAAAAGTTTATGAACTATCATTATTATTATTCAGCTTGTTCCAATTCTCTTATCCCCATCAAAGACAATCTCAAAAAAGTGGAAAGAAGGAACCATTTGGCACGGACTGCGGGGGAATCAATGTACAAGGTGTGTTCCCTCCCACTCAGGATTCCTTGCGTATAGAAACAGCAAGTTAGGAATGAAGAGGAAGAAATGACAGAAAAAATAGCAAATAAGGCATCAAAACGACGGGAAGAAGCTGTTTCACGTAAAACAGAAATCCGGAACACCTATCATAGCTGTTATCAAACAGTATCCCACCGGAAGCGCTAGACCACATAGCTTAGGAGTGACAAACCTAACAAATCTAAACCTATTACATTTCCTTTGACCCCCATGGGAACAAGTTCATGAAACAATGTAAAAATTGAAGAAACAGTTACAGTCGTTGAACGAAAGGTCAGCAAAGAACCTGAAGAAAATGATTCGTCGCAAAACCAAAACGGCTTCTATTTTAACTCAAGGACCGCCTATCTTCCCTTCAGTTCGTCACTGGCAAAAGAGCAGAGCTGATCAGTACAACAAATTAATATTTAGAGCCACCCAGTCAGTAGAAAAAAAAATTTAATTACCACCATTAGGTTATGGCCACAATAAATGCATCGAAAGCATTTCAATGGCGAAATTAAGAATTTTCTGTATACAGATAAGTAAGTTCGGTTTATCAGAGGGGCCATCAGAATAGCAAGTGGGGAATGTGATTAACAACACTGAATTTCATTGGGGGTAGCTCAGACCCCTAATGCGCGGGTTCCAGCTACTCACAGTAAACAAGATTAACTTATTTATTGAAGTTCCTGCTTCTATACGCTTCCCATCACTCAACGCAAGTTATGCGCAAGCTTCAGCGCTGTCTGAATTCAGTTCAACAGGATTTGAAACTTCGTATCGTTGCTGAATAGTTTGTACTTCCAGACAGTCAACCAGAGAGCAACGATACAAAGTGTCTCATAAAATTCTGGGAGTTCGAAAATGAATTGACTGACAAAAATGCAACAGCGAATCATAGCATTAAACTCGCGAACAGTTGACCGAGTGTCTGGCATCTATCGATGTATATTTCTCAGAAAGGGAATATTGGTTGAGAGCAATCATTTGCAGGGTTTATCTACCGTTACTGCTTAAGCAAATCGACGGCAACACGAGTTCAAAGGAGGATGGAAAATTGTTGAAAAAAAAAACTGGGGACTCTTGCGCAAGAAATAGTTTATTTAAGTAGCGATTTAATCACCATTGCCACATTTAATTAAATTCAAACAATTTCAATTAAATTCAAACCGAGAGATTCGCTTCAATATATTTCATTCTTATGTAAGCCATTTCAATTAATTTTATTTTTGAGTATACAAAAGTTGTTCACAAGGAACGTAATCTTCTAATAAACAAAACCAGTAGATAAAGGAAAGACGCTGCCCCAAAAACTGTAATGCGAAGTCCACTCCAGAATACTAGCATCCTGTGTTGCTAAATCAGCGTTAAGTGGATAGATATCTGCAGGGAACTTTGATTTTCAAGTGTATACAGACGAAAACAATCCCATCTCCATACATCACTGAATAAAGCAACCAATAAAGAGTGGCAAGGCCCAAGACAAGCTGATGGACAATTTGTCTCAACGCATCGTTTGAGAGCAACTTTCATCTAGCCACTGAAATTAATCTTATGTCGATAAATATTCAATTATGTGAAACACATACAAAACCGACCATTAATAACAATACGTAATACGTGAGCCGTCACTATCAGTGATCATAGCGAGAGTGCATGTTGAGCTCAGCCTTTGTGTAGAACCTATCACTACAAGAACTGCACTGGAAAGCTCGCTTCTTTCTCTTGGCCTTCGGGTTCCACTCAGGGTCATCAGCGTTCTCGTCGAGCTTGCGTTTACGACCAGGAAGATTGGGTTTCACTTTGGCTGCAGTAAGCTTCTTGGTTTTTATTTTACTGGAGCCCACTTCAGTGACCACAGAGACTTTCTCATCATGATCTGCGTCACCAACACTGCTGAGATTTTGATTAGAAATTGAAAATTCCTTCAATATTTCGTTAGTGGAAGAGTTCACAGTATAGCCGTTTTCGTTTATTTCCTGTTTACTGACAGTGGGTTCAGCTGCTTGATGACGTATGGATGATTCCTTTAGTTTTTTGTCAGTTCTTTTGCCCTGCATCAGACCTTTAACATTCATAAGAAGTTTTCCCTTCCTCTTCGCGACAAGTTCACTCCTCTGTTGTACTTCCTCTGTTTCATTCGGCTGATCCAAGAATCTCCCATCATTGGAGGCCAAACTTTCATTCAGCTCGCCAGCAAATCCGTGCGGTTGAGACAAGGAGCCTTCTCCAACTTTGACAATACTGGAAACCACGTCGCAGTTCTCGTTGAGTTCAATCTCTTCTTTAATATCTTGCGCTTCGGAGCCGTGTATGAGAGCTTCGTCAGTTGCGTTCACGACGATATCATTAGAAACGGGTTCTTCTTTTATTTGTACGTCCATGAAATTTGTATGTTCATTAACTGGAGATTCGTTATCTCCAATAAACAATTCCTGGTAATCCGCCTCGCATGTCATGTTATCATGAACCTCGTCATTTTCATCAGAACAAAGGCTGATCGATGGATGTACCCCACTCGACTCACCCAAGTCTAAATCCGCTGCTCCTGCAATGCCTTCACCTATGCAACTCTGACCAGAAATCCCCAATTTGTGCTGCCGTAAAGACGTGGCGTTCGGAAAATTGCCACAGCACTTATCACATTTAATGGTTCGCTTAGTCTTACCTAATTTTTTCTTAGCTAATTTTTGGTGGTATTGTCGTTCGGCTTCGATGGCACTTAAGTTGATAAAATTCTTTGGTTTGCGACCAAGCCTGTTGGGGGCTTGTATGATTTCTTCTTTGTACATAGACTCGAAATTATCGGTGATCTGATGAGCATTTGTCAAGTGTTGCTCAATCAAATTTTTGTCGTCAAAACGCAAGCTACAGCTATCAACAACTTTGCACGCGTAATAAATCAAATGAATATGTTTACGATGGGGTTGTTCATTATTCAGTCTTTGAGCAAGAATGGAAGCGATGTGCTCATCGTCAGGATGTTGCTCATCGTAGTGCATTTCGAGTAGGGATTCTGACTCAAACTCCTGCGAACAAATCTCGCACTGAATAGCGTCCACATCCAGGGACTGAAGCTCGCACATCTGAGATCCAAGGTCTGCAAGAGTTTGTTTACAAGACTTTACTTGCCTGGCTAAGGCGACGAGATCAGTGTCTGGAAGAAGGGTATCAGCAGGCGGAGGAATGGGTTCAGTTATCAGGGGCCTTGGCTTGTGGTAGCGCTTGCGATGGCACAAATATTCCGCGTTGTTCTTGAACACGATTGCGCAGTCCGTGCACTTATACAAGGGCTTGTCAGGATGTTGAACTTGGATGTGTCTCCTCATGGCGTTTTTCGTCGAAAACTTGATAAAGCAATAATAACACTGCACAGATTTGTCTTTACCTACAGGTTTCCCTAGACGAGGATCTACAGTGTATACAAACTCTTCACCAACAGTCTGAACGACAATATCTTCATCCTTCAACGGCTGATCTATTTCAGATTTCCCAATTTCGGATTCTATTTTTTTAATTCGTTTCTTATTGATCTCTTGTTTTTTAGACTCCAATTCGTGACGGTTACGCTGATGGTAGCGAAGTTTATTGACCGTAGAAAAGAAATCATGACAGTAAACACAGAAATATCTGGTACTACGACCATGCGTCGCGATGTGCACGAACAGACGAATGTCCATATTAGTTTCGAAATCGCAATACGGACACGGAAAGCCGCCCTTCTGGCTTGCATTACAACTGTGTCTCTTGAGTTCAGATACTGTTGGGAACGGCAGTCGGCAGAACTGGCAAGTTTGAGAGCAAAACTCGGAATGAAAAGAGTTCATGTGACGTATGTAAGTTCGTCGAAAAGGGAAGCCCTCCGTACAAACCTTGCACTTATATGGCCGCAAATTAGTGTGAGTTATCAGATGTTGTACGATTTGGCGACGACTAGCAAAAACACTATCACAAATGCCACAACGATGAAAACCATCCTTACGTTTCCTGACCTTGGAACGTAATTTATTATTGGAAGCAGAGATGGGAGGCTGCTTAGTGGCGCTAGGACGCGGTTTTTCAGGAGGTTTGCGCTCACTGATCACAATTGTAGGCTTCTTAGGCGGCTCATGAGCACGATGAGACGCTACATGTCTGAGCATGTCCGCCGTGTTGTTGCACAACACGTCACACTTGAGACACTTCAAAAAGTCACCCTTAACTATCTTGATACGATGTTTATCGATGAGATGCGCTGGAAGCAACGAAGTGCTATGCTCTCCGTTGCACAAGAAACACCGCGTAACGCCAACACCATCCTTGACGTTCACTTTAATTTGGATCTTCTCTTCAATAGCCTGAGGGTGCTGTTCCATTATATGCTGGTTCAGTACCCCCATAGAATAGCACACAAGGTCACAATGTCGACACGTATACAAGCGAGTCTCTTCCTCCTCATCGGCCGCCTCATCGCCACTGGCATCTGCGCCAGCGTCTTCAACTTTGTTCTTGCATTTGGCCATATGCGAGACTAGAGTGGTAGTTGTCTTATAGCTTTTCTTGCAGGTGCTGCACTGGTGGAGATTTAAAGGGTTCTTATCAATAATGGCCATAGTCCTCATCTTTGCCCTGGACAGCTCGGGCGGGTCCCAGCCGAGAACCTCAATAAAATTATAGCTTAGTTCGCGCATCTCGGATATGTGCTGATTCGGCACAGATAATCCCAAGTCAATTTTGAGCTCGTTATTGATCATGACCAAGTCTACGGTAGCCATAAAAAGCTGGTCACCAAATATGAGAACGTTGATGCCAACATTTAAGATGAGATGCTTTAAAAGCGGTGGAGCTAATGCGCGACACAAGTCGTAACTAGGGGATGGGAACTTTTCTTTGATTTTCTCGTCGACAGATGTACGACGCCCGTATACTCTCATAAAACCACAATTTTCCATAGGTATGAGGACTTTCTTTAATGTTCTATCAATTTCGACGTCAGGTAAGGGCTTCTCAGTCGTCGAGTCGTACTTGCCACCCTCTTCTACGCTATGGAAGACACTGCCGCCGAAGTCCAGACAAGATTCGTCAACGTGTACCGTCATCTTCTTCGGAAAATCTGGGTGTTCTTCCTCCGGAGTGCTGCTCAATGTGATACCAACCCGCATACAAAGAACTTCATAATTCAAATTTTCTCCTTCTCGTTTGCCACGCAATGGGACAGGACCTGTCGTCACTCTAACGCAAAATTTAATTCTTTCTTCGCCATCATCACTCGTAAAATTTTCTTCAGTTATCTCCACAGAACTAGGTTTGTCAACACTTGAACCTAACTCGTTGTCTTGTAGGATGAGGTTAGAATCTAAATCATGTTCAGTGTCACCATCACCGTCATCATCAACGAGACCGTAAACGACGCCATTTTTGACAACGACAATTGGTTGCGCACCATTTCCGCCGCAAGTTCCATCGTCAGCTAGTAACCCATCTTCTCCCTCGGTGTGCAGAGCTTGCAAGGTTCCATCTTCACTCTGCACCAAAAATTGCTTTGTGCCCCCCGTCTCATCTGAGACAGTAATGAGCCTCATACCGTTCGATAGTCCATGGTTTTGATCGTCCTCTTCTGATGGTAGGAGCAATAATTCTTCAGTGGACCCAAGAGGATCATCAGCCGAGGGTTCTTCGGTGAGTAGATCTCCAGTGACCCCTGTCACAAATTGGCAGTGAGCGGAATCTGGTGACTCTTCGGTTTTACACATAACCTCCTTGGAAGAACCAAACGGGCTGCTAAGCAGCGGTGTGGCTGCAGCGAAAGGAAGCTCATCCTCTGTGAAGTAATTCTGAGACGGCATACGGTAAGGGGACTTCAAAATAGATGCCACGGCTGCAGACGCTGGAGACATTGGCACAGTTGCATGCTTATTGAAGAGTGAAGAACCCTGTCCCATTCGCGGGGAATCGCTACTAGTAGAAAAATCACTGGATCCCACGCGAGGGGAACTTTCATTCCTGGGGCTGACTGTAGATGACAGGAGTCTGGAGGCCTCGGTAGGAACAGGACCGCGACGGAGGCTGGGCATAGAATACACGCCCGCGAAGGTAGACCTTGAGGCGTTCTCTTCGCGTTTCTGTGAGGAGAGCAAGAGAGGACTACGGTCAGTTTCCATTGCAGTTGAGGTGAAGGTTGTCATATTAAGTGCTCAAATAATGAGGTATGCAAACACGAGTGTGGCTGTGTCTGATGAAAAACGGTAGGTACCGGACGTGAGAATATGATTTTACCCGACTTCAAAGTCGCTTCACAGAACAACCGTACAGTTTTCGCGATGCGTGCAAACAACCCGCGGAAAGCATGTAAGTATTTTAAAGCGCGCTGGAGTTGTGGGCTGCACATAAACATGTCTGCGAGTGGCGGTCGTGATTCGCATTGAGACGCCAACATCGACACAACCTTGTCTGTGTGAACGTCAATGGGGGCAAAAAATTAAAAATTCAAAAATGAAGAGATTCTAAAATCTCCGCTTTAAATCTATTAACAATTGTTAGATAAGATTAGTTTGCCTTTCTAAAAACCACAAAGGTGTTCCAGATTAAATTAGATTACATTAGATTATACGTTGGTTTAAGTTGGTTTAATTAATATAAGCAAGTTTTAGCCTCCCTTAACCACGACAAAGATGTTCCAAGAGAGGAAGGAGGAAGGCACCATTTAATATGGAGTTGAGGGAACGCGGAATCTATTTACAAGGTGCACAGAAACAGTGAGCAAAGGAAGAAGTTCATAAAACAAGAAAAAGTTGAAGAAGAAAGTAGTAGGAGCTGAAAAACAGGACAGCAGTGAACCGAAAAAAGATGGTCCGTAACAGAACAAAAACCTATTTTATTTCAACAAAAAGGAAGCCTACCTAACCCTTAGCTCGGGCCCTCACATAGTCCCCCTGGGAGCGGATGGCATTAACAGATAAAAACGAAAAACGAACTCTCTCAAACAACAAAAATAATTAGCACCTGTAACTTCTACAAGTTCCGTTAGGTGTGCACACCATGAAAAAACTGTTACAGACCGTGACAAATGCAAACATGAACAGCACGTGCAAATGTTCAAGGTTCTCGTTCTGAGCAAAGTTCAATACTCGAAAAGTGACCAAAAGATAAGATTATATCTGAACGGGTCAGTTGTTTGCTTTAATCACAACTTGATGAGGAATTTAAAAACGAGGAAAATTCCAAAGAACTTAATCATATTTACTAGGAAAAGATAAGATAAGATTAGATTCGTTGTTAGTTTTAGAATCCCTAACCTTAACAAATGCGTTCCAAAGAGAGGAAGGAGGAAGGTACCATTTATCATAGTATGTCCTCGAGGAAACGAGGAATCTATGCGCCAGGTGCATAAAAAATTGAGAAAGAACTTCATGAAACAGGATAAAAGCTGAAGAAGAAAGAGTAGTACGAACTGAAAAACAAGACGGCAGTGAACCGAAAAAAGATTGTTCTCAACATAGAAAACATTTAATTTCAACAAAAAGAAGGCCTACCTAACCGTAAGCTCGGAACTTCACGTATTCCCCCTAGAAGTGCTAATTCCCATAGATGCAATAGTTGTATCCTTTTGAGGGGACAACACAAGAAAAAAAATTTTTTCAACAAAAGAAAGGCCTACCTGATTCTCAGCTCGGAACCTCATATTTTCCCCTTGAGAGCGTCAATTCCTACAGATACATAAGCAGTATCTCCTTGAGAGGACATGCGTCTATTTTTGCGGTAAGTTTGCGCTGCCTTCACATGATGAACGACTACTATTGTCATTAGATAACATCTGAATTATAATCATTTCTAGCTTTGTGTATTACCCCTATTATCATTAGCTTCACTAAAAATGTGAACTAATAGCACTTGCCTAATTACAAATCACCATAACTGTGATTTATGTTGACGTATCAGTTATACAGTGTACACAACTTTAACAGAAAAAGATTTAATGAAGTTCCAAGAGGTTATGATGAGGGAGAAATTGACACCAAAATGACAACTTGAAGGCTTTTAATACGAATACGATAAGTAATAAAACGCTGTTCATAAAATGGCTCTGTAACCAAACAATACAAGGCACTCAACAGCTTACCTTGAGTGACATGACATCGAAATGAAACGGAAAAATGAATCAAAATCGATACGCGTCATCCGGTAAAGTTAATTTCAGCGCGAATTGTGAAGCAAAAACCAGTTGACCTTGACAACATGCTCGTGAAAATGAAAGATAAGATTAGATTAGATGCTAGTTTCAAGCCTCCCTAACCGCTAAAATAAAAGCGTTCAGAAGAAAGGAAAGAGAAAGTCACCATTTAGTATGAAGATAAAAAAATGAGGAATGTATGCAAAAGGGGCATAAAAACAGTAAGTTAAGAAAAAAGTTTATGAAACATGATAAAAGTTGATGAAGAAAATAGAAGGTGCTGAAAAACAGGACAGCAGTGAACCGAATAAAGGGGGACCTAAACATAGCAAAAAAAAAGTTTTATTTCAACAGAAAGAAGGCCTACCTAACTCTCACCTCGGGCTCACTGACACACATTTTCCCCCAGGGAGTGATAATTCACATTAGATACAATAGTTGCATCTCCCTGAGGGGACGCGAAAATGAAAACCAAGGACTGAGATTAGACTATTTGATACGTTCCCCGCGGGCCACATGTGTACCAAATGGTAAATTGCCCATTCACGTACCGCTATAAATGAATGATATTCCTTCTGTTTCGCGACATTTTAAAAAAAAAATTTGTAATCATACGAGGTGAAATGTATCGTGCAGTTGCATTTTTGCTTAGGAAAGATAAAAATGTATTTGAGCAGTAAAGTCGACTTCCTTATTCTGCTACTTACAACCTAACCAAACCAACCGTTAACAGCCTCAGAGACGCAGGGAACGTGTTAGGTTAATGTCAGCCTCACTAACCACAACAAAGGTGTCCCCAAGAAAGGAAGGGAAGGAAGTAGGGAGACACCATTTAGTAAGAATTGAGGAAATGAGTAATCTATGCCCAAGGTATGTGTCACACCCAACGCAGTATAGAAACAGCAAGATTGAAAGAAGTTTCTGAAACACAATTCGATTAATTGAATTACTTCAAGCTTCCCTAACCACTACAAAAGCATTCCAAAATGAGGAAGGAAGAAGGCACCATTTAGTATTATGAGAACGGATAATCTACGCACAAGATGTGTTTCCACACAAGATCCCCAGCGCATAGAAAAATTAAGTTATGAAAGAAGTTTATGAAACAAGATGAAGGTTGAAAAAGAGAGTAATAAAGGGTGAAAAAAGGATAGCAGTGAAACGATAAAAAAAGGTCTAATAGAGCAATAAATATTCTATTTCAATAAAACGAAAGCCTATCTATCTAACCTTCAGCTCGGAACCTCTCACATCTTGCCCCTGGGAGCGCTAATTCCCATAGACCCAATATTGTATCCTACTGAAACGATAAATTGCTTGGAAACCCTGCTCCAGCCCCTGAATTCTTTGCAATCATGTGATCACAGAGGCTAGTCGGGAAAACAGATTTATATTCCTCGTAACTACCCCAGAGACAGTCTGCATCATCTGAGAATTAACCGAACTCGTCTACTTAATGAAGAAAAACAAATAAACTTGACGTTTATAAACGAAACTGTCGCGATATTTTAAATTGTCACGAAATATTGCTGGTTAAATTGATCTTCGAAACATTTTTTTTTGTTGAGAGACATTTTTCCAACTGAAATTTCGGCCTCAATATCCTACAAATAATTCAAACATGCAACACTGCTTTCTTGCAAGGACAATTAGAGAGCGTTCCAAAACCTTGTCTATCTCTCGACCTTCAACATCTTCCAATCAAGACGATCGCTGGCAACCATTTTCTTCCTCATAAATTGTTGCAGTTCACAACTTAACAGTTCGCGTGGGTCCTCAAATAATATGTTGCTCGTTTGCTTCCTTATTTACGGTAAAAATTAATTGCAAGAATTACTCCAGAAGGAAACAAACCTCGCATAAGGAAAACCACAAAATAATTTGGCGCCTAATCTGTAGTTCACCATAACTTTAAATGTGTCATGCAAGATCATATTTTTCCGATAGTTTTTCAGAATCGTTATCAAGTAAGACAATCACAAAGGAATCTTGGACAACTTTAAGCAAATTTTCACCGGCTTACGGTCTAGAATATCATAACGAACACAACAATAACAGAAATTAAACTATTGTCTTGATACACAGCAGCGCAATTTAACAAGAAAACCACAACGCGCGTCCCGCAATAACCTGCATAAAATGATCGCCGTGTTCACAGCACAAAGTCACGCACAGGAGCACGCTGCTCCGCAAGTGGTGCAGAGCGAGCGAGTCAATACAGCAGAAAGTCTCAGCGACAACGTAAATACATTTGCAATAAAAGCAGCGTAATTTCACACAGTCGGAAGAAATTTGAGCGGTAAGTAATTCGAAATTTTCTTTCATCAAGCTAATAAAAACGAATGACGGACGACATCTCCTCGTCCAACTTAGCAGATTCTCGTAAAGTATTCTCGTATATTTTTATAGTTAAACGTAGCTTTGTCCCACATCACTCATAAAATGGCCTTCACTCTCTAGCTGGCGCAGGCAAAGAAGCTCAGCCACGAATAAGTCATGACACACGTTAAAATACTTGCAGTCCATTTGACAATGGATGATAAATACCTAAATTCACGTAAAGCCATCTTGAATATTTTAGCATCAGTACCTCGACACACTCGAATTTCATGCTGCTCAAGCCATGAGGAAAAATATTCAACAAACACACAAGATATAAAATAGAGTTAAGAAAGTCCAGTCATACACACCAAAAAAATTCCATCAGTTTCGGTCGAGTTGAGGTGATCGCCTACATACAGTTCAAAAATATTCTAACCTAGAGGCCAAATAAACGGGTGAAATAACCGTGTCTCAGAGCGTAACTGAAGACAAGAAAATGCAACAAAATTTTCTTGACACAAAAATGTGAAGCGAGAGAAGATGAAAGAAAAAGACAAGCGACACTTCACTGCGTTTGGTGGTATGTTATACCAGCCTTCCTAACGCGAGACAAAAATTAGAGATTAGATTACGTATTATAAGTTAGTTTAGGCCACTCTAACCACACCGAAGGTGTTCCAAAAAAAATACATTGAGGAAGACGCCTATTTGTATAGCGTTAAGGGAATCGGGAATCTATGCACAAGGTGTGTTCCCACATAAGATCCCCTACGCATGGAAACATTAAGTTATGAACGAAGCTTATGAAAAATAAGACGAAAGTTAAAGAAGAAAATAGTAGGTACTGAAAAACAGGACAGCCGTAAACCGAAAGAAGATAGTCCTTAACAAAAAAAAAATATTTTCATTCAGTAAAAGGAAAGCCTACCTAAAATTCAGCTCAGGATCTTATATTTTCCCTCTGGCAGCACAACCCCGTTCAAATGCGCATTGTTTATGAGGCTAAGTCGTAGAGATTGCCACAGAGGATCTTTATTTCTATTGATAAAAACAAGCACCATGAGTGCACCTCTCTGAGTGAAGCTTGGTACACCAACACATTCTACAGAGAGCGTCAAGTTCTGGATACCATGACAGGCATAACACACTCACGGGAATAGAGGAATGAATGAAAATAATTTGCACCTTACCATCGACAAATGTCCTAACGAAGACTTTCATTGAATTTAAACAAAATATATCAAACGCACAATAACTTCATGCTTCCTGCGAACTCAATACAGCATTTGAAGCGCATCCGCTTAATTCATTCCAGACAAGCGCTGAGTTGCTGAATTGGTCCTTTTCTGAACTAATTTAAAAAGTGTAACCTAAAATGTAACTAAAAGTAACACTTCACATCTGGAAGCCCTGCAGGATTGCCACATGTTACTTGACCTTGATATCCCCTACTTATGCTGTCAAATTTCAGAATTTTGATCAGGAAAGATGGCAATCCTGATCCCCTGGACCAACAAGTGCCTAGGGCTCGTATGCTCCCCGTGAACAACAGAGATGTTAACCACAATTTAATACCATTCAGTGACGTACATGAAACATCGCATTAACATTGGACTCAACATCAAATCACCACTGCGCAAACATTACATTAACATTGGAACAACATCGTATCACCGCTACCTAATGATCTGACCATGAAGTGACTGGAGCAGCTCACTTTGAGCAACTGTCACTAATACCAAATTACTCAATCGATCCACAGCACCAACTTCACAGGCTCATGAAATTTAAATTCATCATGGATCAGGATACTTTTTCCATCAAAATTTACAAATAATCGAATTTTGCACAGAGAAAAATGCCAGTTCTGAAACCTCCCACGCCAAACAACACCTGCTAACGCAGAAAGATAGAGAGAGAGTACAGTAGATTAGATTACAAGTTAGTTCAGTTTTCCTAACCACAACAAAGGTGTTCCAAATAGAGGAACGTTGAAAGCACCATTTAGTTTGAAGTTAATGGAACGTGGAATCTACGCACAATGGATTTCCCCACACAAGGTACCCTGCGCATAGAAACGGCAAGTTGATGGGAAAAAATTCAAGTAGAAAAAAAAAGTGATAGGGGCTGAAAAACAGGGCAGCAGTGAACCGAAAAATGATGGCCTGTAACAAAACGAAACAACTTACTGTATTTCAACAAAAATAACCTAACTGTCAGCACGGGACCTCACATTTTCCCTTGAGTATCGGCAATTCCCACAGATGTAATAGTTGTATTCGCCTGAGAGGGAAGAGAGAGAAGAGAGAGAGAAAGAGCAAGCACCACCAAAGTTTATATAGAAAATGACAAGACACACAACACAAAGTACACACAGATTGACCGTAATATCAAGCTAAGACTGACCGTCACATCAAGGCGCACAACACAAATCATGTCAAAACGAACACACAGATTGACCGTAACATTGAACATAGACTGACTGTAACATCAAAATGAACACACAAGAGCACAGACTGACCGTCACATCGACGCTGAGGGAGGAGTTGGTGCACCAGGGCTCGGACTGGAGAGCAGAGAGCTCGTCCTTGAGCAGCATCCTGCGGGACGCCGCCTCTCCTGCCCCCGCGCTGGCCGGCATCCCGAACGATGACTCGTGCGGCACAGACGAGCTCAGCGTCGGGGATTTGGTGGCGTTGAGCAGCGCGTGAGCGGCGCCTAGGGAAGGCATGGGGAAACGCGACGGTTAGTGTGGGTTTCCAGTTCACGGGTGAAATAGCTAATGTGTATTTATCATCTTGTTTGTTATTTTAATTGGTTTGAAGTTCAAAGGTAAATTATCATAGGTGTATTTATTGTCTTGTTTGTTATTTTGATTGGTTTGTAATTCAAAGGTAAATTATCTAACGTGTATTTATTGTCTTGTTTGTTATTTTTATTGGTTTGTAGTTCAAAGGTGTAAATTATCTAACGTGTATTTTTCGTCTTGTTATTTTCATAGCTTTGTAGTGTGGGTTTGTCATTCACGGGTGAATTAGCTAATATGTATTTATTATCTTGCTTCTTATTTTCATCGGTTTGTAGCGTGGGTTTGTCATTCACGGGTGAATTATCGTATATCCACCATACTTTTTATTATTTTTGTTGGTTTTTGTGATTTTACCTAAGTTATCATTTGTGACTGAAAAGATCCTCCAGAAGAAGGAGCGTGGGGAAGCTTGGTGAGATTAGCTTGAGTTTGCAGTTGAAGGATATATTATCTAACATGAATCTATTATCCTATCCTGTTTATTATTGTCATTGGTTTCTGTGATTTTTCCTAAATTACCATTTGTGACTGACGGTGGTGAAATTGGGAGACTTAAATTTTCGTCATTTTAACCCATAATAACAACGCTGTTTACCGGCATAACGGAGATAACTTAATATAAAAAAATATATTTCTTCAGGATATCAATTCTCGACTTAATTTCTCATGATTAAGTACGAGAATTTACGATGTATTAAGAAAATTAACCGAAATTTATTATGTTTAAGTAATATACCGATAAAAGTAATCGATTGGGTAAAAGTTAAGCAATAATGAAAAAAAAATTATACAATGGTCAAAGTATTGTATCAAATATTTTAAATTCACTTAAAACAAGACGTCATCGGGTCAGAATAATACACACGTACGGGACTGAAGATGAATTGGCCAGATGTTGATTACACTAGCAATGAAGGAAAAAGAATGTTCCATATTTTTCGCTTAACTAAACCCTGAGAAAAAATATATAAACTAAACTCTGAGAGAAAAAAATATAATCAGAAAACTAGCATTGAAAGATAAACTCACGGGTCAGTGAAACCAGTCACTTTTCACTCGTTGATATGCCAAAAATAAATTTCAACAATCTTGAATCTAATCAAAATTAATTCTCTTTCCAAAATACACACGAAGTAAAAGAGTATTCAAAGTTCATCGCTAAAGATCAATAGAACTAGAATACTACATCGTCAATAAAATAGGGCTGAATCGACTATTTTAATAATGCTTGTAATTTTAAAGCCAATCGGCAGACTGTACCAAACAATTAAAATAAATCCCTACCCACATGTTTCCAAACACTATTCTCTCCCTACATTGTGATGAATAATTGGCGGGCAACTATGCCTGAGTGGCCTAACCCACAAATCAGAGGTCAAAACTAGCAGAGCGGATTAAGTGATAATTTCACCTCATAGCGGCGTGGATGTTTTCCAGACAGAGTGGCTTAGTTCCTAATTAGTTCGTAGTTGGTAACTTGGCAAGGAAAAGCCTGTTTGGCAACCCTGCGATGAACACCAAGCCTCTAACTTGAGTGTCTTAAAATTCTGTGTTTTGTGGGTTAGGCCACTCTGCATTTTTGCCCTCCAATTATTGTTCACTTCTCGCCATTTGCCCCAAGTATAGAAAAAGCCTCAAGTTTTCTCCACTTAACACTGATAACAGTTCTCAACACCTTGACGCGACTTGAGCCACTGGTGACCACGAAGAGGATTTTCATAATGCTGCTGACCGACCAGTAGTCACGAACTCAATTTTCATAAAAATTTAATTAAAGCTAAATAATAAAGGGACGATCCAGTTAATCATGGCTATTTCCAGAATTTCTTACTAGAGTTGACTTTAACTGCGAGTTGAATATCGAACTTCAGTTTAACCAATAGCGGTTAAAGTGTTATTCAAACAGAGCAGCATCGACCCTCACCTTCACCACCAGCAGAACCAGAACTTCAGAAGCCATCACCAATTCTTACTAGAAGTTGACTTTTACTGCGAGTTGAATATCGAACTCCAGTTTAACCAATTGATTTTTATTTACAGCGTTAATTAAAACAGATCAGCATCGACACTCACCTTCACCGCCAGCAGAGCCAGAAGCCGTCACCAGAGCGGAGGTGCTCCCAAATGTGCCGCGCGCGATGCCGACCACGTCGCTGGTTTGAGCATCGAGACGCGGCTCCAGGAACTGGTCGATGAGCGGCTCCGTTTTGATGGCAGTAAGGAGGCCACCCTCAGTGCCGGCGCTGCCGTCGCAGAGTATGGTGGTGGTCGCGCTGCTCCCGCACTCGCTTTCCTCCAACTCGTCCGGAGCCTCTTGCTTGATGGTCGCCACGGGGATTAGACCAGGTGAAGGGTCACGTGAACAATCTGAAAATACAACGTGAATTCGTAAGAGTAGCTAATTATACATGAACTTGAGTCGACCCGGAAAATTTGTGATGACTCATGAAATGAGGAATTATTAATTTTCAATTGGAATAACATAACATGGCTACCATTTTTATTAAAGAGAGCAAGACTGTGAATGCGTCTGAAAGTCGATGCAACATTTACTTTTTGGTCCTTTGTAATATAGTGTGATTTTTATGAGTTAAAAAGTGGATTCCGAATTTGACACAGGTTTTTCTTCCGTTTCACACTGCAGTTAGTCTAACACTCGTATTTTTCGAGACACAATGTCATGTGAACTAACATTCTCTACAAAATCTTTACAACACTCCCGATTTATTTTCCAATTTCAAAGTATTTTCAACAGTTTGATTAAATTCCTTACCATAGTGCTCCTATTCTCTTTCCTAACATCAAACTCAGCACTTTCGGATTTTGACACAAATAATACCGCAAAGGTATTTCTAGACAGGTAGCACTGCTGGACAATGTGTGAGAAAAATAAAGAAGTCTACTCAAGGATTTGGTAACAAAGAAAGTTTTCTAGAGTGAACTTGAGAAACGGATACGAAGGTGTCGTTTTTATTTATTGGAATACACTCACTGCTGATTTTTCATTAACCCAATAAATTCTTGTAAAAATGCTAAGGAACAGGTCCCACAAGTAGAAATCTCAAAAGAATTCAATAGAGTATCATGACAAAATTGGAAAAAGTAAAACGTGTCATAAATTGGTAATTAACTGATTTATAAGCATTCTAAAAAGGAATGAATTTTACGCTAAAATGCCTCAGTATATGAGGCGTTAACTAAACGGCACAATTGAGTTCATGACAGAATTGTTCCATTGATTTTTCTTGCCAAAATTTTCAAACCCTACCTTTTGAGAGCCGTATTTGAAAGTGTCAAATTTGCGGTTGTGCTACACTTGAAAGCACCAAATATGCCGTAGTGACACACTTGAAAATGTCACACATGGCGTAGTGACACACTTGAAAATGTTAAATATGGCGTAGTGCCACACTTGGAAATGTCACACATGGCGTAGTGCCACACTTGAAAATGTCACACATGGCGTAGTGCCACACTTGAAAATGTCATATATGGCGTAGTACCACACTTGAAAATGTCACACGGCGTAGTGCCACACTTGAAAATGTCAAATATGGCGTAGTGCCACGCTTGAAAATGTCATATGGCGTAGTGCCACACTTCAAAATGTCAAACATGGAGTAGTGCCACAATTGAAAATATTAAACACGGCATAGTGCTACACTTGAAAATGCCAAATGAGCCATAGTACCACACTTGAAAGCGCAAAATCTGATTATTCACGCTATATAAAGGGAATCAGACAACGGCAACCGAGGTACCTACAACGTAAGGGATAACAGAACGCAATCATTACCTCTGGATGCAAGCAGCTGCGCCGACCGACTTTCCTGTACTCCAGCAGTCAGGGCGATGCTTTCGTCGAAGTTTTCCCCACACAACTGCACAAAATGAGAGCCAGAGACTGAGCAGCGGCCTGTGTAGGAACGCTTACTTCGTCGCGCGGGTGATCGATTATTAGTTAGTTTAAGCCTCCCTATCTGCCACAAAGGCGATCTAAAGAGAGGAAGGAGGAAGGCACCATTTACTATAGAGTTAAGGGAATGCGGAATCTATGCAGAAAGGGCATAGAAGCAGTAAGTTGAGAAATGAGATTATGAAACAAGATAAAAGTTGAAGAAGAAAGTAGTAGGTGCTTAGGTAGTAGGTGTATAGTGATGAGTCTGATCGGTTGCTGCTAGCAAAGAATGAATGAAAATCTCTTTAAGAGACGAAAGAACAGGTACAGACAGATCCAAAAACAAGACGGTTTTGTGTAGAATAAACATCGTTCCATGAAATAAAACAAGTTTCAACTTGCGGACTAACGCAATAAAACAAAAAGTTTCTATTTCAAGAAAGGGAAGGCCTAACAAATACAAAATTTGTGTGATTTAACAAATTGGTTGCGATATGACTCACCGGTGGGTCGTGCTCAAGTTTTTCCAGGGACAAAACGACCCATCGATGGGTCGTTTGAGAAAATTTTAACAATCTTTTTAAATTAATACTATTTGATATACTCAGTTAATGTTTAGTATTTATAAAATTGCTAACAACTTTTAACTTTTAAGTTGAGTAGAATATCGAACTTCAGTTTAACCCCTCGCAGTCAATGTGTTAGAGCAAAAGAATGCAGCACACTCACGCTTTGCATGTCTGGGTCGAGCTTCCATATCCTGAGGGACCGATCTCTGCCCCACGACACCAGCTGACACTCGTTGTTGCCGTTCTGTTCATCAAAAGAAGACACTGTAGCTGAGCTTGAGATTCTCACACGCTCGTCTCGGAAGCTCTCATGCTCACATTCCAGGCACAGTGAACGCTTCATCATATAATGATGGAGTTGCTGCATAGTTTATGGCAAAGTGTGAGAGCAAAAGCTATACAGGATGAACCACGCAACTCGAAGTCGGATATTTGATGGCAAAGCGTGTATCACAGATACAGTCCTCCTTCCAGTATAAAAACCACGTAACAGATGTTTCGACTTTTCGACGTACTGTTCAAATGACTTCGATGAGCTCGTCACTGATTTATATCATGAATTCAGACCCACCAGATATTACAATAAAGCAAAACAATCACACTTGGAAACAGAAATGCAAAGGTAGCAGTTAGTACCACAGCCGCAAATTTTCCACTGACAACACGGATTGCCGATTCACACAACAAGGCTTCAAAACTGTGTTACTGAAAGTTCTACAGCAGATCTGAACAAATTTTCCCATCAATTTTAGCTTTTTCCTCGTATAATGCAGCCAAACAACACAAAACACATTCCTAGGTTGGCTAGAACGATCATCACAAGACGAATGTTCAATGAAGATTTCGAGAGGAAACGCATACATATTGCCCAAACACACTACTTTCTAATTAAGAGAAAATTTCACACGGCATAGCCGGTAAGCCACCCTTTAAACTAAAGAAAGATGTACAGAGCATAAAATGAAACGAAAAGCAGACGCTATAATGCAGGTGCAAATAGAAAACCTTAATAGACCCTTGATAGTTTCACAACGCTTTCAAATACCTCACTAAACGGTTCAAACCTTCGTATAATAAAACTCAATAATTTATCTAACTGGGCTGAAGTTGAATCAGCAACAGAGGAACACAACTCTCTTTTCTAGAAGGAGAATATTCAGAACATAATACACCTCAATAGTTTCACAACGCTTTCAAATACCTCACAAAACGGTTGAAAGCTTCGCACAATAAAAGGATCATCTAACTGGGTTGAATTCCAATCAGCAACAAATGAACACTGCTTTCTTTCCTAGAAGGAGAATATCCAGAGTATAATAGAATCATCGCCTGAGGCAAAACAGTCCCAGGGATCACTACTTTCTTTTCTAGAAGGAGAATATCCAGAGTATAATAGAAACATCACCTGAGGCAAAACAGTACCAGGGACCACCACTCTCTTTTCTAGACGGAGAATATTCAGAGCATAATAGGAACTTGAGGCAGTTCAGTACCAGGTTGGTGCGCCAGTCGAAGTTGATGACAGCGTCTGTGTGGCCGACGAAGCTGTGCATGGGAGACTGGGGCTGGTCTTGTGCCCACAGCAGGAGGCTGTTGTCACCCCGCACCAGCTGGGGCACCAAGTTGCTCACCACGCCTCGGCCGAATGGCTGCAATGACAAATACAACCACATCAAGCACAGCTAAATCATTACCCCAGGAACGAAATCACTCTTGGGTTAATTATTGTTTTTTTTAAAAGACCAGGGTAGCACACACGTTAGACTGCAGTGGTTCTTAACCTTTTTTGGCAGTGACCCAAAATCTGCCCAAAATAACTGCTACAACTCAAGCCTCCATAACAATAAAAAAATTGTTTACTATACTAAAGGTTACACAAATCCTTAGCGACCCAATGAAACCCAGGGGTTAAGGAACCACTGCACAAGAGGAAACATGGTTGGGTCAAACAATTTTTTTTTGTCGACCGTGTGGCAATGCTGACGTCATGGCAACGAACCAATAGCAGTGCTCAGATTGCACCTGATAACACTGCTAACCCCAAATCTGGCACCACTATTGGCCTAACGACACGTCGCAATGGTGACGTCAGAAAGTTTGTTTGAAATAAAGCCTTTCTATTGGCTAGCTGAACAAGAGGAGGTGTATTTTCTCTCACAGAAATGACCCGACCTTGTTTCCTCTACCGTTGTAGCACATGCTCTTTAACCAGTGGTAGGTTTCTGCTGACGGAATTATAATCTGCATTATAATAACCATTCTTCAAACTCAATTTATACCAAATTAGGTCAGTACCACACACAAGATTCGACTTCTTAGCCCCATGAACAGATTCATCAGCGAACATAATCTGAAACGGTTTCCTCTGTTTAAGATGAGTTTTATAAAATAATTGTAGCTCTTCACCAGTTATTAAAAATTCGCAGATTTGCGGTATCAGTTAAAAATAAACTTGAAATATATGTAAAATAATAGCATCTTGATTGCATAAAAAACGTCACATACTATAGAGTGGATTTCATACTCAGCACAATGACTGTCAATTTCTGCGATTGAATTACAATTTGAAGTATTTGTTGAACTATCTGGATCCTGTCAGTATCAGAAGGGCAAATATGGGGAAAACTGGAAAGGTAATGAAGCTGGTATTTAATTTTCGTTGCTCGCTCACTTTTTGATTACATTATATAATCCATGTTAAACAAAATTAAACCACACTGTTGGAGAGACTGCTCAAGTGAATATTTTTGACCGCAAAGGTACACTAATCGAATTTATATAAAGGTTGCTTTGTTCCATCAAAGTCCTTTCTTTAAGATTAAAAAAGTGTTGTTTGATGGAGATTGAACAAATCAGCACTCAAATTGATAAAAAGAAAACTCAAATAATCGACTGTACTTGGGAAGACCAATTTAACTATACTACAAAACAGTAGCATAATATTTGTGGCATCAATTTTACTGAACAACAAGTGGGAGCATAATTGCAGCACCAAGTATACTACACTAACTGCAGTAGAGTACATTGACATATCATGCTTAACTGCAGCACAGGAGAGCTCCACAATTAACACGTTGCATGCGGTACGACCCATCGATGGGTCGTGCTCAAGTTTTTCCTGCTGCAAAATGACCCATCGATGGGTTGTTTGAAAAAATTTCAACAATCTTTTAAAATTACTGGTTTTTTAATGGACCCACTTGATGTTTGGTTTTTATAAAATTGCTTGCTACAATTGACTCTAATTTATAGTTGAATATTGAACTTCAGTTTAACCCAACGTAGTGAATGCGTTTAACCTGAACTACCCACATTTTTTTACTCATATTCCGAATATCGCAACCACTATTATTAGACTGATGCTGGGCATCAGGTTATCACCAATTTCAGACTGGGGACGAAACGTCCACCCAGCAGAGAGCTTCAAAAATTAAATTAGGGCATAAATTCGACATGAAATAAATTTTGTTAAGCACTTTTAGTGAGTGTGCCATACATGGTACGTTGGGCAATTAAGGATTAGGCAAATGAGCACAACTGAGGCAGATGCCCACACACACCCACACACTCACCGTGTACTTGGCGCGCCAGACGGGGTGCTTGGTGGTGATGACGGTGTGCGGGCGTCGCGGGCTCGTGATGTCGAAGAAACGCAGGCAGCAGTCCTGCACATATCCACATTTCAATTCACATTTCACGCTTTTATTTATGAGTCCACAGATCGGCAGTGACTTAAGGTACCAAATGTGAATTTAAAACACCAACATTTCAATACACATTTCACGCTATTATTTACGAGTCCTCCATAAATCACGGGTCATTCAAGGGACTAAATGTGAATTTAAATATTCAACCATATCATCAATAATTCCAAGTATTAAATGTAAAATTAAAAATCTAACCGTACCATTAATATTTAAGAGTAACATTTGAATTTGAAAACTCAATCGTCTGATCAATAATTCAAAGTAACATATATGGATTTAAATTCAACCATTTCTCTAATTTCAAGACACCAAATATATAAAAGAACCTCTAATATTTCATTAATAAATAGATCGTACGCTACTTGCCACACATCATGAGATGAGACGATTTTTATCTCTCCCACAGTACAGTCAAAATAACGCACCACAGCACACAGAAGAACCTCACTCGAAAGTGACACAGACAGACGGAAGCACTCATGCAACAGTGCAAGTAACCAACGATACGATCACAATCTATATTTCATGGAACATGGGTCAAACAAACTAAGTAGCTTAATCACCGGCACGACCTAAGCAACACAAACACAACCAAAGCAACCCCATCACCCGCACAACCTAAGCAAGACACAAACACAACCTAAGCAACCCCATCACCCGCACATCCTAAGCAACAAAAACACAACCAAAGTAGCCCCATCACCCGCACAACCAAACAACACAAAAACAACCAAAGTAGCACAATCGGAGCAGCACAAACACCAACAAACCCAAAGCAACACAGGCAGCAACACAAGCAAAGCAACGTAAAGACCAACATGACCAAAACAACACTAACCTACCCAAACAGTGCAAAGACTCACACAAGCATAACAGCACAAAGACGAGCACAAGCAAAGCAATATTACGCAAGTAAAGCAACACAAAGACAAGCATAAACAGAGCTACACTAATAATCAATGAAACAAAAGATTAGATCAGGTGTTAGCTTAAGCCTCCTTAACTGCAACAAAAGATTAGACTAGATTATTAATTTGTTTAAGCGTCCCTATCCGCAACAAATGCGATCCAAAGAGAGGAAGAAGGAAGGCACCATTTAGTTAGGACTCAAGGGAACGCCGAATCTATGCACAAAAAGCATCTATGCACAGCAAGTTCAGAAAGATGTTTATGAAACACGAAAGTTGAAGAACAAAGTAGTAGGTGCTGAAAAACAGGACAGCAGAGAACCAAAAAAGATGGTCTTCAACATAAGACATTTTATTTCATCATAAAGAGGTCCACAAACTCTTAGCTCAAGACCACACACTTTCCCCATAAGACCAAAGGAATGAAAAGAACAGCAAAAGACAGTGGTACAAAGACCAGCAAAAGAAAGTGGTACAAAGACCAGCAAAAGAAAGCAATGCAAAGACATCACACATTAGCAGCACAACGACAAGCACACAAAAGTGGTACAAAGACCAGCACAAGAAAGCAATGCAAGACATCACACAAAAACAGTACAAGGACAAGCACAACTCACCAAAGAAGCAGACACGATCTGCGCCTCATGATGCGATGACCAGTCGATGCTGTTCACCTTGGCCATGTGACCGGCCAGGTACTGCATGGGCTGGTCAGGCTTTCGGCTGTCCCAGATGCGCAGGTCTGTGTCGTGTCCTGATGCCAGCAGGTGAGAGTTCTTCCTGTTCCACTTCACTTGTGTTGCTCCAGCTGCTCACACCAGATGACACTCAAAGTAAGCGTGACAATTGTGAAGGGGAAATAGATACTAGAGAAAATAAAAATAGATACTAGAGATTTAGAAATACTAGAGAAAATAAAAATAGACATTAGAGAATAAGATAAACTAGATAAAATAGAAATAAATATTAGAAAAAAAGAGATACTAGAGAAAATAGAAATAGATACTAGAGATTACTAGGGCACACAAGATGCTGAAAAATTGTGTGTGAAGAATTAGAGATGTAAAAAAAAATTACTGCCCACAGGGAAAATAGCAAGGTGTTTATACTATTGTTTATATATAGTCCAATTTTTGTAATTCTATGTGGCTTTTGATTTTGGAATCTGGCAATTTAATCAATGTGTTGTATTATTTTGCCCCCCCCCCCCCACTGTATGAGTGTTTCAAGGTCACTGCATAGAGAGGAGGTTTACTATACATATTTTCCCCTTAGTGGCCTAGCCAACTTGTTCAAACTTTTTTACCTAATGTCCAGTAACTGCTTGATCAATACTAATATTGGCATAGAAGGTGGAAAAGAGTGTTCAGTTTCAGAGGCCAACCAACAGCATGCACACCATATCAGTTATCTACAAATCAATGTAAATTAATTAAAAGGTTGCAAAATACAACTAATTAGCTGCCTTTAGTAGAACTACCTCTGTGATTATCATGAGCAACTGAACAAGGTTGAATCATCACAGACTGCAACAGAATGAGACTGGATCTCCATTATAAGGAACAGAAAAAAACTAAATCTCTACCACCAACAACCAAATCAACATCAACAACCATCAGCATTATTATAAGTATTATTTTTATGTATATTAGTTAGTTTGAGACTCCTTAGCCACAACAAAATTGATCTCAAGAAAGTAATGAGTGAGCACCCATTAGTATGGAAAGTAGAAAATAAGGAATCTATGTACAAGATGGGTTCCCACACAGGTTACTCAGCGCACAGAAATAGCAAGTTAGGAAAGAAGTAGAAGAAGAAAAGATAAAGACGAGACATTGAAGGATGCATGAAAGCAAAAAGAAACAAAGTGGACACAAAAGATAAAGTCCCAAAGGCATAGCTGAGGCAACCTGGAAGTATCTCCCATAGGAGCACCATTCTTCAAAGCATATGATGAACAAACTTGCCTAACCTTCACTTATTTCATATCCTATACCCTCTTAGAAAGCCATTAGCAACAAAGTAATAGGATCACTGCCTATCATTAGAATAAGACCAAATCACTGCCATTAAGAAAAGAATAAAACCGGATTGCAGCCAATATCAACAAAACAAAACTGAAACACCACGGTCAATAATAGAACTAGACTAGATCTCTTCCCAGAACCATTGAATTAGACTAATACACTGTCAATATCAACAAAATAAGACCGGATCCAAGTCAAACACAATAAAATATCACAGGATCATCCCCATCTGCAATAAATTTGCCCAGAATCTACAACAAATTTAAGCAGACCAATGCCAAAAGCACCCAAATTACACAGGGAACACTCACAGCTTGCAGAGGATCATCCAAATCTGCAACAAAGTTCACCAGATTCTACAACAAATTTGAAAAAAAACTACAACAAATTTGACCAGAATCTACAACAAATTTGACCAGAATCTACAACAAATTTGACCAGAATCTACAACAAATTTGACCAGAATCTACAACAAATTTGACCAGAATCTACAACAAATTTGACCAGAATCTGCAACAAATTTCACCAGACCGCTGCCAAGAGCACCAGAATAACAGAGGGAACACTCACAGGTGGCAGGCAACATGCTCATGGGCCGCCTAGGCTCCCTGACGTCCCAGAGGTAGAGGCAACTCTCCACCGAGGCAGTGGCGAGCAGGTGCGCCTCGCTTGAGTGCCAGTTGAGGTCGCTGATGGCACGGGTGTGGGCGTGCAGCAGGTCCTTGTGAACCAGACGCCCACTCTCGTCCAGTGTGTGCACTTCACAGTCATTGCCAGCCTATTTCAAAACAGTCTTACTGGGTGATCTGCAACCTAATTTTCATTATTGCCATTCAAATGTGCAAGGTTGTGAATCTGCACAAGCACCATATATTTGGTGAAAGCACCAAATGGTTGGTTTTAGTAACCTAATTTTGTGTATTTCTGTACAAATATGAAAGGTTGGAAATTTCTGTACAAATATGCAAAGTTGTGAATCTTCACTAGCACCATATATTTAGCAAATGTTTGGCAAAAGCACCAAATGATTGGTTAAATTGTTCAATCCAAAGTATTAGGTTCCAGGGTGCAAATGAACGTTAAATCAGCATAGCATATAGTATTTTCACATATCAAGGGAGAGTAATGTTTGCTGTCTTTGCTAGCATAAAGAGATTTTTTACAAATTTTTTCAAGTGGTCATCAAGAAACTTGCCTAACTGAAAATATCCAATGCAACCAAAAGTCTGTACTTTACTTCAAGAGTGAGAACAGCTGTGTCATTTTAGAACCCACCAACTCTCTTCCATAAACAACACAAAAAAGGTACTTCCTAAATACTTTAACATAAATATATAGATGTTTATAACGGATCAGAATAATAATTCAAATTATAAATTTAACACGAGGGCTCCACTAACTTTAAACTGTAGAACCTGTGTCTCCAGACAATTTCATACAAGGGCACTAAATATTTTTAAATTTGAATCATTCAAAATGAATGGTGTATTTAGTAAATATTGAATTTCAAAGTTATTTCAGATATTAACTTATTAGCGCATATTACATATTAACATGAAAAAGAGCAGATGTTGAGCATTTAATACCTCTACATTGACGTAAGTGCACCTCTGACCACTTCAAAAGATTATGATCTTGCAGTCTTAAGCCAGTATAAGGACTCAATCGAAAGTAATGAAGCAAAGAAATAGGAAGAATTCCAAAAGTACAATGCATCAACACCAAACCTTAACACTTTGACCGCAATGTGAACCACCGGTAACCACGGAAAGGTTTTCATAATGTTGCTGACCGACCAGTAGTCACAAACTCAATTTTCATAAATATTTAATCAAAGCTAAATGAGGGAACATTTCAGTTAATGATTGCATTATTCAAAATTGCTTATGATTGACTTTAAATTTGAGTTGAATATTGAACTTCAGTTTTACCAATTGCAGTCGAAGTGTTAATACAGTAACTCAGGAAAAATTTATGAACCAAATGCTAAAGATGAAGCAATACTTACAGCAAGAGCAATATAGTTGTGGAGCTCCTTAGTTTGACTCCACTCCAAGACTTTGACATCATACTTGCTGGAGGAGTTGGAATGGCCTCCACGAGTAGACCTGCGCAGCACTTTGATTGGGTCGTCGAGGTTCACCAGAGCCAGCAGGCGACGACTGTATCAAGAAGGAAAGCTTTTGTGATGACCGTATGACTGTATGCTCTCAGTTTAATGCACAACTAGCCCAAACAGCATGCTCTTGGTTTGATGAGCTGGCCAGACACTAAGATTTGTTGGTAAGTTGAGCACAGTCACACTGGTTTTAGTTGAGAGCTATTATCTCTTATTGGCATTTAAGAGACGGCAGTTAGAGACACTTGAATGTCTGGTTGCTTTTGTGAGCCAATGCATACATTACAACAGTACTTGGGAATGGTCTTAAAAAGGTCACAATCAGTTGATTTTGTCTCAAAGTTTCATTTTATATCATCATACATTTAGTTTTCCAATACTGTATGACCTCAATGTACTGAGTGGCTTCATAAAAGTGAAAACCATGACTTGAAGATTAGTCTTCATGGCTAAGCAGACTAGCTGAGTTACATTTCTAAATATTCCATACTTTAATGACAAGGAATTAACACAAAAGGGAATTGTTACATCTATGCTTGTCTTTAATCAGACCATGAACAGGCGTTAGTTTAAGCCTCCCTAACCACAACAAAGACATTTCATAGAGAGGAAGGAGGAAGGCACCATTTAGCATGGAAATAAGAAAATGTAGAGCCTAGCACAAGGTGCATAGAAACAGAAAGTTGAAAAAAGTTCATAAAATAAAATACAAGTTGAAAATGAAAGTAGTAGGTGCTTAAAAAACACAGCAGTGAACAATAAAAATGGCCCTCAACATAATGAAAGAAAGAATTCAATTGAACAAAACGAAGGCCTACCTAATTCACAGCTAGGGATCTCACATTTTTCCCCTAGGAATGCTAATTCCCATAGATACAATGATTGTATCCCAAAAAATTAATCTCAAAAACCACTCTACACCTAATCCTAAATAAACTTACCATCAAATGATAGAAGATTTAAAGAACAAACATAATAAAGGAAAGAAGAGATCAAAAACCTCAACTACAGAAAAATTGATAGCTAAAATGATGTCAAAAAAATGTACAAATACTTACCCAGCCAAAACTGCATATGCTCCTGTACAATCCACAGCCATTGCTGTGGCCTGAAAGAAAAGGAATAAAATATAGTATTAGCATTGTTTAAAACAGTACAATGAACACTTGAGAACATGCAAAACTTAGCCAGCTGAACAATGATTAATTAATTATATATTAGTTTTAGCCTCCCTTGACCACAACAAAGATGTTCAAAGAGAGGAAGGATAAAGGCACCATTCAGTATGGAGTTAAGGGAACACGGAATCTATGCACAAGGTGAGTCCCCGCACAGGATCCCGCGCACATAGAAACAGTATGTTAAGAAGGAAGTTTATGAAACAAGATAATAGTTGAAGAAGAAAGTCAGAGGTGCTGAAAAACAAGACAGTAGTGAACCGAGAAAAGATGGTCTTTCACAAAACTAAAAACATTTTATTTCAGCAAAAAGAGGGCCTAGCTAACTCTCAGATAGGAGCCTCACACATTTTCCCCTGGGAGTGCTAATTCCCACATACAATAGTTGCATCCCCCTGAGGGGAGCCAGATGAACAACACTAGCTGACA
Source organism: Platorchestia sp. MABIK (assembly GCA_014220935.1). Classification (NCBI taxonomy): domain Eukaryota; kingdom Metazoa; phylum Arthropoda; class Malacostraca; order Amphipoda; family Talitridae; genus Platorchestia; species Platorchestia sp. MABIK. The sequence goes on from JACJUY010000242.1 coordinate 115,935, forward strand.
CATGTGAAACAATTGTTATACCTAGGTATGCAAGAAGATTGTCATGCATTGGTCTGTGGTGATAGTATAGCCTGAAACCATAAATATTCTCTACCTTTTGAAAAATGTTCTACCTCACTACCAAGAAAGCCTGACGTTAATCCTCAGATGGGATCTAAAGCACTCCAATCGAGGCAGAACCAAATCCAGCTTTTGTCTTGGGCAACATGCCAAACCTCTACCCATATCTAAACTAAAAATTAATTTTAGCATACTTTTCCTCTGGCATTTAAGGGGAGCTACTACCCTGTACTTAACCTATTTTCCCGAATTTTTCAAATTTCACTGCTCACGTTTTTATTGCATCTAGAGGAACAAAAATGAATACAAATATTTAAAATTGAATTCTGAACACATTTTTCTTCTTTAATAATTTTTTATTTTCGCAGTAGAAAAAATTTTTTTGTGCAAACATAAGAAAAAATATATACTTGCGCAAAACTTTTCCCCACTCTACAAATTTTTACGTAGGAGCACGATTGTGGTTTATTTGACGCGGATGGACTGTAGAAACCTCGTATCGGAGGAATTTTTTTAATTTTGAACTAGAAATAAAGATATTGTTACATTTGTCTAAAAATTTCTTCCCCAGGTAAATCCTAGATTATATCTCTATTCTCAGCTTACACATTTATATTGCAGCTAGGTATACATATATGAATAGAAATATGTAAAATTGATTTCTGAGCACATTTGCTTCTTTGAAAATTTCTGATTTTTGCAATAGAAAATCTAAATTGTTGGACATGTGTAACAATAACTTTTTTCTAATTCAAAATTCATAAAAATCTTTTATTACAAGATTCCTACAGTTCTTCCGCATCAATGATATCACAATTGCGCTACTACATAAAAAATTGTAGAGTGGGAAAAGTGAGAGGTATCATTTTTTTATGCTTTCTTCATAGTTTTATTTTTCTGTTTGAGGATTAACCGTACCAGAAGTACAACCAGGGGAGGGGCCTCCCCTGAAATGTTGAGCTGAAAACCAGTTCCAGTCATCATTTTAAGTAAAATAATAATAAGATTGCTGATAATTAATGTCAGGAGAAAGATTTGGAATATCATAGGCATGGTAGTTCTGTATAATATGCAATTTAATTTTGAGATTAATTTAGAGTAGCACAATAATTTGACAAAGTGCAAAAAGCTTAAAAAGCTCATTTTTTAATAAAAAAAATAGCTTTCCTACAAAGGCTTACAATTTAATATTGCCAAATAAAGTATTAATAAAATAATAAAATCAATGTTATGGATGCAAAATAGCTATTTATTGTTGCTATAGCTTGCTTATATTATTTATTTTCATATTTAGCTGAGTTCAATCATTGAAAAGTTTTAAAAAAATGTCAATCATTAGCATTAGGTAGCCTAATAAGTTATCCAATGACAATAAATTAAAAACTATACATATTTCTACAACTTTTCATATTTTCAATCCAATGAATTATTTTTCATGAACAGATTTTGAGGTCTTTCAAAATTAAAGTTATCTGGAAAAAGTAAACTAATATCACGTGTGATCAAAACGTTTCTAACTTTTTGTATTTTTGTCCTTCAATTCTGTAAAACAGCACAGCAGTGAACCTACCTACCTAAGTCCATGGTTGCAGAGTGTAACTCTGAAATTACACTCTGGTCAGAAAATCACTATCCAAGAATTTATCCGCATATTTTGGAAATGTAAGAGCAATTCTAAGAAATTCTAATTTCTTTGGTAGAAAGTGCAAAAGAAATAGGTTTAAAATTGGCTTGTAAATGGTACCAAGCTCAGATGGCTAATAGAGTTCACATAAAGATAAGCAGACACCACACTTAACTCATTAGACTGTTCTCTGTTGGATAGAAACAAGGAATTACAAACTGAATTTCCACCAAAACCTAAATCCATACAAAAAGTGCTTGAATATTCAATTACACATACATACTTTTCATTTAAAACACACTCAAGCTCAAGTCAGAATGGTCTTGAAAAGTATAACAAAATCTTACCCATCACTGAGCATTTTCATCATAATAATTTCTAGATTTTGATAATATGAAGTCTTCGTCAACTCAATTAGAGTTGGAAAATCAACTTAAATGTATCTCTGTGAAGCGTTTAAAAGCACCCACGAATCCACAACCAAGTCAATAGTATCTTGCTTTGATCTCGATCGAAATCGGGAATTAGGCTATCCAATGCTCCTGAATACAATTCATCCTGAACAATTATTCATAAAAACAAACTGTACTTACCGGCACATCTTTGTGTTCAGCCACAACATTTTGACTGCTCCAATGAGTGGCCATTACGGAAAATTCATTGTTTTAACTAAAAATAACATATGGCTTATCTACAATGTTATAATTACAACAGTTCTAATGTTTACACTCGTATCAAGATATAGACGAAAAAAGCCTTGAACAAGTGAGCATCGGTACTTTAAGAGGATCTAGTTCTCTTACAATTAACCATGGCAACATGAGTTGCTCGAACAATTACAATTCATAACTGTTAATGAATAACACTTGTTATATCTCAGTATCTCGATAAAAATACTCTCGGTCATCTGGAAATAATTTTTTAGTTAGAACTATTGGCTATATTATGAACTGAAGCTATGATTTGTTTTTTGTTCATTTATCTTACATGCTTACATATTTGTATAATATAGCTTGGCTATGGTTTTAATGTCAAAATTTTCGTCCGTTAAACAAAAATTGTAAAGCACAAGGGTTGTAAAACACTAAACATTTGTTTATAGCACAGAGCATTTACGCAAATGTTTCAAAGTAAAAGTTATAATATTCTCCATGTTCATCCATTAATTAACCGCTCGATTTTGTCATCCTGGAGGAGGGAGCGAAGTTCCACCGCCCCAACGCAACTCAGTCTATTCTCTTTAAAAAACACTCTCGTCTTCCTGGTTTTCTTAACCTATACCACAAATAAATTTAAAGTTAGTCTCACTTTAAAACTCATAAAAATTCCCGTGTGCATATGTATTACCCTAGTTTCTCGTTTGCTTTGGGAAAGATGGAACAAAGCTTCCCTTGCCTCTTTATTAGACACAGCGAATTCTTTGAGCTGTTGCTCGAGATTGATTTGAACTTTTTTATTCAATAGCTTAGAATTGAATGTCGGGTTCATGTAAGTGTTCTTCCAAAAAAAGAACAAATTTGGAAGGGAGTGAGGGATCTTTATTCCTTTTCTCCCTATGATGAATAAAAACTTGTGTGTCATATATGCACCCTGAAAATTGTCTGATCTTAAAATTGAGGCTAATTTAAAGTCCATGGTAGCAATAGTTTAAATACAAAAACTTTGTTAAGAAGTAGGGTAGTATGCGTAGTTTTACGACTGATTTCAAAACGGGACTCCGGCTTTTACATTCATTTTTACATAATGAAAATGTTTATAAAGTTAACATTTTTTATACAATTATGCATTATTTTGTCTTCCATTTGTTTATCAGCTAGTGCATCAATAGAAGGCCACATTCCAAAGTGAACAAGTGTGCAGCATAATATTGCTTCCTTGATTTTATTGTATGTCTAGCATGCACAAACATTATGCCGAAAATTAAGATAAATTTATCTTGGATCAAAGGAAAATGATTCAATAATTTTCGGTCTTATGATGCGTTCTGGTTATAGCTTATCCTTTACACTCCTACGCTGATCATATCAGTGTTTTTCGGAATAACGAAGAACGATGGCGACGACCACGATCCATTTTTTCATCTTAAGGTACTCATTGGACTTCAAAACTTAAGTGATTGGCGAGATGCCACTCAATCTCTCGTTCTCTGCTGGCTGTCTTCGTGAAAACGGCAGTCCGGTGTTCGTGTGCCGTTGTTGTGGTAAGGCTTTTTATTCGGGTCCTACTATATAGGGCCACTGCATGCTAATATTTATCAGAGAACCTCTAGAAAAATCAATTCCCCAATTGCAAGAATGTAACAAAGATAGAAAGGCATTGTTTACAGATGGCTCAGTTCATGGTCCTAAAGCTGGAGTAGGAGTCAGGTCCCAGGAGGTTAGCCTGCTGGCTAGAATTCCTGTTTGGTCAACAATTCTCACAGCAGAACTTACCGCTATATACTATGCATTGAAATTTACAAGAAGCCAAATGGGAGACTTCATTTTCTACACAGATTTACTCAGGGCTATTCTGGCTTTAAATCAATTGCATCTATCTAAGCACCATCTAGTTGCCAAAATCAAAAATTTGCTTCAAAACCTTCCTCTTGGTAAACTAATCAATGAATGGATCCCAAGTCATGTTGGAATCCTGGGAAACGACAAAGTAGATAAGATAGAAGAACAGCTTGCTCTCTAAACACCAATAGCTCTAACCAAACTCAATGTTCAGATTTCAGTGTGTTTATAAAATTGCACTTTAGAGAGAAATGGCAAAAAGAGTGGGATAAGGAACCTTCTCTATATCACAAAATAAAACCCATTTTAGAATCAACCGTAAACACTGAGATATCAAGGAAAAATCCAGTGATTTGATCCAGGCATTGTAAGTGTAACTTGAACATTAGTCATTTATTGATCGATTGTTCTGTATTAGAAATTCAACGGAAAGCCATGAGAAACCTTGCTAAAGCCCAAAAGGCAATCTTTAATATAAGTAGTGTGCTGGGGAGCCAATTGAGTGCTTAACTGGTCCTTGAATTTGTTGCCAATACTGATATACTGAATGAAATTTAAATGCCACACGTCCTATTTGCTATAACATCTGGCACTCCTGCCTGTAATTGGTGATGTGCCTAATTGGACCAAAGTAAGTAAATATTTATCAAAAGCTTTAAACATTTTTGCGTAAAGCAAGAGATAATACATTTGGAAGAATTTAGGCTTATCTGAGAAAGTTCAGTCAAGCCAGATAATTTTAAATTATCACTAATAGGGTATTATTATATCAATCTGTTTTTGATTATATTCAACGTAAAATATTAAGAAGTAGTTTTTGTCTTAATAAAAATATAGTAACTGAATGTGGAGATAGGAATACGTTAAAATGCAATATCTTGGGTGCGCTATCAGCAGCTCTGACAAGCGCTGCTTGAGCCGCGACTAATGACTTCTGCGTGGCACACTTAACATGTTTACTGCGTTTCCGTTGTTGTTAACTGATGGTTTGGTTAGGTTGTAAATATCAGGATAGGGAAATCGACTTCATTATTGCTCGAATATATTTTTGGTCTTCCTAAGAAATATGAAAGTACCATTGCACAATAACATTTCACCTCGTTTGATAGTTAATTTTTAAATAGTTGTGAAACAGATCAAATGTCACTCATTTAAACCGAAACGTAAATGAGCAATTTACCTATTGGTACAAACATGGCCCAAAACGCGGGGAACGTGTTAATTAACAATGGAAAAGCACTTTGCTGGTTCATCATCCCACGATGGCGAGAAGCATTTATCATGCAGGGGAGACAGCTCCTCTGGGAATCATGGGAAACAGAGAATATAGGGGAAATCCTTATACGTACTCAATGAGTTCGACCGTCGATTCCCCGTCATCTTAAAAGCTAAAAACATTCTTTCTACAAACGCAACGGTAAATTGGACCGGTCTAAAAAGAGAAATGCAGTTTTCAAAGAACAGATATTCCCGCTACGCTGTATTCCACAGTGTAGTTGTAGTTCCTACATAAGATTTTAGGGTGCGCGTCTCCTGAGTTAAGTTTTCCCTTCACGAATTTCAACAGAGACAGAAATTCTCCCTATTAGCGCATGTTCAATTCAACTAATAAATAGCAACTTTATTAGTGCTTAACTTTCATTTACTGAAAATAGTAGAGAATTTCTTTGCGGTTGTACTAGCTTTTATCTATGAAACTATGTATAATCACGAAGTCCATTAATCAAAAATTAATCAAAAAGTTTATTGCAAACAAACTTTCAAAGTAATTAAGCACAATTTGCGCGTAATAATATCGAAAAAAATTGTGTATAATTCCTGATATGGGAATTATTGCATCCAGCAGAGGATAAAAGAGTAAAACTTCAATTTTTTGGGCTTTGGGCAGATATACACAACTTCAGAAATAATAATTTGTCTATTCTTGAAGAGTGTCGAGTGGAGATGATAAGCTGATACGCCTGCTCCTCTGATAACAAATCATTCATGTTTATCGAACCTAAAACGAACATTTGAATTTAAATCTAATTCATGAATTTTACCTGTTTTCCTTAAGGCTCATGGCTTCAAACACCACTTAAAAAACAGCTGATCTCAATATAAGCACAAAACTAGATACTTGATTTTATTCTAATCGAGTTTTCTCGTGAAAATTCTCCAAAAGAAAACTATCTCTAACCAACAGATTATTACCTTTTCGCAAAAAATATTGAATTGGCAATCACGGTAACATTTTTTGGGTCATAGAGTTCATTTTAATTTGTCCACTATAAAAGACGCCACTGATTTTTTCAAATTTTCAAAATAAAGGTCTCAAAACAGCACCAATAAGAAATCAAAAAAAGTAATTCTTGTCATAGCTGAATTGTCAAGGCAAACCGCTCTTATTTTTAAACAAGTCGGTCCAGCTAAATTCTTCGCAACGTGGGGTTCTCGTCCGTTTACATTGATTGTTTAGGTCCTTTAAAGTTTAAGCTCACGAAAGAAAAAAGATATACGTAAAATATTTCTTAAAATGCATCTAACTTCAATTCCAATTATTCGGGATGAGGTCCTACGTCAGTGACGGAGTCCAGGAGTCCTACGAATGCGTCCTACGCACACCTAAATGGAGTTATACTTCGGCCACAACAAAGAATCTGTACCTGCAGGGATTTCATTGGCTCATGAAATGAGGATTACAGATCTCAATGCATCCAACGAAAATGGTCGAACCAATAATAACAAAATCATCAACCGACTTGCACCGTCATTGTTTGCTAGAGTTCACGTCGACGACTCAAGCGTCTGTGTAGAAGCGCTGTACGTTGTAGGGTCATAATACGGGGGGTGGGTAGAAGGTGTGCCCATGCTGGATTAATATATTCAATTTGGATTTATTATTTAATTAAGCTTGACTTATCGTAAACTGCTAACGACGCTCTGCAGATTCAACTTTTCACAAGCAACCGCAACATTTTAATTAGAGATGGCATTAAAACCGAACGGCTAGAAAAATTTCGTTAGAGCTTTCTGGCTAGTTTTCTTAGTCCTAGACAGAGCGACTTGAACCGGCAGTGTGGAGGTCAGAAATCAAATTTAGAACGGGAATTTAGAATTTTAGCGTTCCTTTAAAAGATGAACTTTCATAATCAATGTTTATACGCAGCCATCTAATTACATATATTACTTAGATTATGGAAACTTTTTCAAATAATGTATTTGGAGTTCTAGAGATATGATTTCTCTTTTAATTTTTTCTCAACTTTGCTCTTTTTTTTTTGAGGTTACATCGGACTTTGTGCAAAACATTCAAGTTTCTCAACGATTTATTAAAATTTTCTCTCCTCGCGCTTATTTAACTTTTTCTTTGCGTTCTACTTTTCAAATATTTCCTTGAGGCATTTTCCACACTTCGCTAGCAATTCTGACCTACACCTGCCGAGAATAATTAGGCTGGCCCATTAAAGACTCACGAGTGTGCTGGTTGATGAAAATCAAGCCAAGAGAAAATACAAACAAATTTATCTCAGGAAGTCAGCTCAGGAACCTGGTTTGAACACTACTGATCTATCACAGAAGCGAGCGAACTAATGTTTCAGTTGGTGGGCAGAGCACTGGTATTTCTGAAAAAATGTTGAATGTTCATCTCTGTGGAGAAGATTCCTTTAAACATGCAGCTGATCAAAGCTCGAAATGTTAAATTTTATTGTTTTACTTGCTATTTTTAATTCGAGTAAATGTTTAATACGGTATTTTTAGTTCTCTCATTTTTACTTATGATCAATATCTATATAGTAAACATAAATGACAGCGTGACCGTCGCAGGCATTTCTCAGTTACGGGTCCGACAATCTTGAGAAATAAACCAAACCACTGACTTCGCACAACACAGGGTACATGCCTGCCATGTCTTATGAGGATTGAATATATGCATTTCATTAGATACTATAGCGCTTCGGTCGTTTTTTATATTTAATTTGATTGTGATAGCATTCGGTGTAAAGAGTTTTTGTCTGTTTTTCGACTCACTGTTTGTAAGAGGAACTACGCCGTAAGTAAGCATGTGCAAGTTGTTCTTGAAATTCTATCGCTTTTGATAGACTCTCACCAAGAGATAGCACGGCTACACAATTTTTTATTTACGCTATATCTGAGTGGCTCTGACAGCTCTAACTCCGACGCCTCGCCAGTATGTGTTGAAGATAACGAACAAATCTAAGAGAAGGTTACGAAATGTCATTTAATAATGCCCGCGATTTGTAAACGTCTCAACATTTCATAACTAGATTTTTCCTGAAACCAAAAGCAGCGGTGTCGTATCAGGTATTGTCATATTACGAAAGTGAAATGTTTACATTCATTTTATCACATTCGATTTGTTTAGACGCCTTCAACTATGTCTAAATAACATCGCTAGATCTAATCAAACAATGCGCGCACAGGTTTTTAAAATGATGCACAATGAGGACCTAACCAATGATATTACTACTTTATCAAAATTTTCACTGGCTCCAGTCTGTTAAAGAAACAAACAGTCTCGAAATAAGACTTCAACACAAAATGTAAACTTCCGTCTGTTGTAATTAACTATTAATTTTTATATTTTCAAATGTTTTTTAAGTTTGCACACACAGCGGCTGACGTAAAAAGTTTCAACTAGACAGCATTAATAGCACTTCTTTGATCAAAAGGCATCTCTGCCTAGATATATTTTGTGAAGTATAACGAGGAGTCACCCAAAATGAACACTCTTTATGAAATGAAGGTAGAGCGATGAGCTCGGGGAAAAATATGGAATATGCATACATGGGGAAGTGCGTAGATAATAGGCTTAATGCAGGAGGGTGAATATAGGCGAGAAAATACAAACCTCAAAATACCTGAAAATACTAAGTACTCATTAATGCGAAACTCATTCCTTTGCTTTCGTTGATTTTTTCGTTGATTTCGATATTTTTCATGCAAATGCTCTTATCAAATTTAGTGATGGAAGTTGCTCATTTTCTTTGTCGGAGTCGCTTACGGTCCGTGACGATATAAGACGGCCATCTGTGAAAAGCTGCTTTGAGAGATTTTCGATGTTCCGTTTACTGGATTAAAATAAACATTGCAAATTTTCATTACCCGGGGAAATTTTAGAATAATACAGTAAAAATATGGATATGCCTACTTCGATAAAGAGACATGTTATATTAACGATGGACTACGGGCAAATGTAAGAAACATCGTTCCGAAAGAAAATTCTAGCGCTCCTACACATTGTATTGCTAGAGCTGAGGCATGCTACAGCTAAATTATAATACAAGTATAAAGGAAACTTCTGAAAAATACTTCCATATCAAATAGCAGCGACAACACATGTATCTAAGAAATTGAGGGGACTGATAATTTTATATTAAATTTCGTTTAATAAAAATAGTAATATTTCAAAAATTCCGGTGAAATGTTTCAATAATAATCAGAATTACGAGGTCAATAATTTGCAAAAAATTCGCGTTTACTATCCGCACAAACATGATGTGCATCGTCCTCGCTGAAATGAATCTTAAAATGTCTTGGGATATAATATAAATACTTTATTTTTTGTTCAGGCTCATGTGGAGAACAATATATAAAAATCTGACTTGAGCTGAAATGGTATCCTTTAAATAACGTCACTGCAGCGAGTTGTCATGTCTAACACCTGACTGTGTACGATGAGACATACTGACGCACATGTCTGCAAACCAATTTTCAGCGCACATAGGCCGATGTTCACCGAACTCTTAGCCATTGAGGCAACTTTTCCTGGGAAGAGGGTGGGACAATTTTCTATCAAGAGCTTATTGAAGCTGGAATAACTTAAACCCACTTATTAGACAGTACTTGAAGCGTCACACCATCTTACTCTCAACCAACGGTAATTATCATTCTTGCTGCACAGGATGCTGAGATTAAGTTATGGGAAGAGATGTGGCCATATTATTCTGGCCACGTAAAGTAAGACTCGATTGCGTGAAAACGGGTTTCCTGCTCAGCTGTTCGTACCGTGGCAATATTTTTTCAAGTCATAAGGGTGGGTGACATAAAGTTGTGGCCTTAGTAAGAACAGCAATTGTTTCTATATTAATTTTTTCTACATACATCTCAACACGTCAGTGGTTTGCTTTAGCCGCAACCATATCAGAAAATTAAAAATAATGAAAATTCCGAAAAAATTAATCATGTTTACTAAGAAAACGTTTCAGATTCCCGCTCCATCGATCATCAGTTCGGAAAATAAATCATTATATCTGAAATAAAAGATCAAAGTTCAATGAATTCTAGGTATTAAAATATCTCACGAGATGCAAAAAAGTGTGTGAAAGAATAAAAAAGATACTTTGACATACTTTTTTCTACCTCTCGTGATAAATTTTACTACCTGCAAGTCATTAAACTTTGATCTTTTATTTAGGACGTAATGGTTTGAATTTTGAACTGATGATGGAGCGATATATTACGAATTACTGAAGCGCTAGCAAATCAATGCAAATGATGATGGAGCAGGACTCCGAAACGTTTTCTTGGTAAACATGATAAATTTCCTCGGAATTTTTTATATTTTTAAATTTCTGGTTTGTTTCGATGATATATTTCACTTGTTGACAGCATTAAATTCTCTTCTTCTTTTCCGTTCTCAAGAGAAACAGCTATGCTAACAAGCTGAGAACGAACTCCTCAGATGTTAATATTTCGACATCAGAACAACCAGGGAGCTTGAATTAGAACATTTCGATGAAATCTTCGTGGCTAAAATTTCATCGCTATAGCTATAAATTATGTTGTCAATAAAATTCAATGTTTTACTATTGTTTTATGTTCAAGTTCCAGGAGTTTTCGTCATCTTCTTGAGCGACTCTTACTCTCAGAACTGACAGATCTTAATGAAGTTTTCCCAGCTCTCTCAATACTGGCTCTTGGAAGGACAACATCTTTTGAGGAGCAGGAAGAGCGAATATTCAGAGCCATATCTCGACCACATCGAGGAACTTTGGATCCTAATGTGTAGAATGAAATGTAAAAATCTAGAGTTACCAATGCTTCATTTTAGTCATGAATAAATTTCCTTATGAATGAACTTTTTGGTAACTTCAGCGAAGTCCATTTTGAAACAATATTTTCATCTCTGAAATCCAACGTTTGTCGTGATAGGTGGAGAAATTTACAGTTCATGATCGTTCTTTCATGATTTACATTTCTTGAGTAACTTCTGTCCTATAAGGCACCAATTTTCTGCTCATTTATACCAACGGCAATGATCAAGTGATTTAATTTCTCAAGACATTCCTGTGCATGTAGAATTTCACTGAGAATACGTTTGCACACGGACCGTCGTTTGGGATAGGCCGTCTTAGCACCTGGACAGGCTTCCCTACCTCACGCGAGGTATATAAAGGCCTCGGAGAAAGCCGGGTGTCATTCGCTGCATCACGCTAGTCACGTTAAGACCTGCATGTGAACGCGCGCTTCGTTGTCTCTTGTGCATCACACTGTGATATTTATTTTCGTGTGACGTTACGTTTTTCTAATTGAAGTAATTCATCATGGTAAGTACCGACACCTGTCTTTGAATTTATTCCACTGTATTTGTGTTTAAGTTTTGTCTGTTCTTTCAAAGACTCAATCATCCTGACTTGTGTCCATTACCCAACGTAGCCGTGTTGAAGTGCGTTATCTCAAGATGCTGAGTGCTGACTCATATCTGGGTCAGGATTATATGTGAGCTGTATTACGAACATTGAATAGTGCGGATTTGCTGGCTGGAACTTCACAAGTTCCAACACGAGACGTGTCAACTGTGCTCATATTTAACCAAAGAATGTCACCCCTCGTACTCAATCTTTACGAATTTAGTTCTACCATCCGCTAGTATGCTTTTTTACCTATCGCCTAGGAGAGAAGCTAACTGACCAACCGTGTTGCATGGTTCTCATGCACGCGACCGTATCATTATAATTGCATTGGCGGCGGGAGGTAATGCTTGCGTTATTGATCAACTGTCCTGCGAGCGTCATGGGAACGCTACAACTCAACTGACCTTGAACGACGCCTGGCATTCTTCGACCTAACCTCCGACTCTCACCTGATTTTTAGAGCTTCTTCCAACGTATTTATTTACTTGTCCTTCGCAAGGGAGAACTGGAGGTGAATAACACGGTTGGGTTGTGTGTGTATTTTTTCACCATCTCTGGCGTTTAGAAATAGAAATCACTTATATCAACTTCTACCACTTCTAATAGAAACCACTTATCGTAACCTAGATCGGAGAGCAAATTGAATCACTCCTCCTCGTTTCAGGTAAAAATATCACACCAGCCACTGAAGCCATCTTTCTTTATCCATGCATGACGTTAGCGGTCCATTAGCTCACCCATGCCGTCTTTTGTACCTGGTGCTCGATAGTGTTGCCTGCAGGCAGGAGAGACGTGAGGTTAACGAGGACGGTCGATGCCATGGTAGACCATGGTCGGTGCCTTGGTATTCAAGAACAAAACGTCCTGATGTCCACCGCAAAAGATGCGTACAATGAACTAGCACTCACGACGATTGTTTAATTAGGGCTTTAAGAACATTTGAATTCTTTTTCTGTCTAGTTACTAAGAGGAAACGGTCAATAACTTTAAAAATAGTACTAAGGATGTTTTTAAACGATATTGGGTATAGAAAACAGTATTCTTCACTTGAAAAATTGGCATTTCTCTTGGCAAGGAAGCAGTAAAAATATTCTTTGAGTCTAAAACGATAGTAGCCAAATCAACACAATCAGACGAGTAGTCTGAGTTCCCGTCCAATAGCAACTACGATGGAACTCGCCGGTGAATCGCTAGATTTTGTGGCGGCTGCATAGTTCTGTGTACATATGACTAGTTAACTTCATTCATTATACTCGTAACATTGAATGTACACAGTATTTTTATTTCATTTCGTTGCAGAGGTTGACACAATGGCTAAATGCGCAGTATAATCCATTTCAACTGATATTACTTCGCACCTATAAAAGTCAATTTTTTATTCTCTCCTCGCCAATTTCATCCCGATTAAGAGTATCATTTCCTCAGGTGTTTGCTTATATCATTATGCAGCTTTTTTCGATTTTTGTTAATGAATTTTTGACGTGTTGATATTTGTGCGTGAAGAATGCCTGAAAATGAAGACAGCATTCAAGATTTTCGTGACCGAGCTCGTCGATCAATGTTCCTTCACTATTTACCTGACAGGGGCTATGCAACTTGAATTGCGTGACCTGCAAAATAATACCCTGGGGTCTGGACATTTCCTTGTGCATTTATTGCCTTGCACACAAAAACAAATGCCGAGTTTTGTATTTATACAAAAGCGCTGGAACTAACGGTTAAGAAGCATCGGAGACAGTGGAACAACAAGTAGAGGGTAGAATATTTTCTTATTCTCTTTCAATGTTATTAAAATTTTTCTCTTAAAACCCCTGAACTGCACATGTTCAGAAGGTTTTTCAGCAGCATTGGAAACGTGTTACATAGAAACTTAATTTTTTCAGATAAAACTTGTAATTAAATAAGAAGGTAATTGCAAAGAAAAACTTTAAAATCATTTTTATGAGACATTTCAAGCCTCAGCTCATCATCAGTCATACTCTGTAACAACAAAACACACGCGTTGAATAAAAATACGAAAAATTAACTAAATTATTCTTCAAGTATTCAAAATTGGTGCCTAAATAAAACAAGGACATGACTTAAAACGGACGAAATCTAAAAATCAAAATTTCACTGGCCAGCATCGTACACGTGAATTAAAACAGATGAAAGTTTATAGGAGTACACTAAAATGCGGAACGGTCATAAGGAAAATTAACAAGCTAAAATTAAATCAAATCCAAGTGAGAGGAAGAGGGGAATGAGCGAGAGAGAAAGAAAGAGAGGACAAAAAGAAACGAAAGGAAAACAAAGAAACAGAGAAGAGGAGGTTAAAAGAAGAAAAATAAAAGTGCATTTCTTCCAGAGACTAGTAAAAATTGAAACGAATGCGAATATTGCTGCACTACTAGGTCCCTATAATTTTCAAGGGGTAAGCACTTTGCATATCATTCAGGGCCGGTTTCAATTTGTGCATATACAGTGACTCTAACATGCGCATCTCACCAGAATTTGAAGCATCGTCTACAATTTTCTCACTTTGATTTGATTTTATTTTAGCTTGTTAATTTTCCTTATGACCGTTCCGCATTTTAGTGTACTCCTATAAACTTCCATCTGTTTTAATTCACGTGTACGATGCTGGCCAGTGAAATTTTGATTTTTAGATTTCGTCCGTTTTAAGTCATGTCCTTGTTTTATTTAGGCACCAATTTTGAATACTTGAAGAATAATTTAGTTAATTTTTCGTATTTTTATTCAACGCGTGTGTTTTGTTGTTACAAAGTATGACTGATGATGAGCTGAGGCTTGAAACGTTTCATAAAAATGATTTTAAAGTTCTTCTTTGCAATTACCTTCTTAATTAAACTGCTTAGCAGAAAAGATATTCCTAACACTGTAATTAAATTCGGTGAGTGTTTCGTTTTTACCCAAACGACTCATGTTTTTCTCGTAAAAATTTACCTATTCAAAATCTCGAAAAATGCATTCGATTTATTCTCCAAACATCCGCTGTAATGCGTAGCAAACTCGAAAAATGCATTCGATTTATTCTCCAAACATCCGCTGTAATGCGTAGCAAACTCGAAAAATGCATTCAATTTATTCTCCAAACATCCGCTGTAATGCGTAGCAAACTCGAAAAATGCATTCAATTTATTCTCCAAACATCCGCCGTTGGGCTAGCAAATTGAAGCGTCTGGAGTAAGGAAACAGTTGCTCGATCGCTTAGTCTCGGTTGTTGGTGGTCACTACGAAGTACGCAGGTCAACCGCACAAGTCGAGCCAATAGCTTGCATCAAACCGCCCAGCGAGAGCGACCGGCTGACTCACCCTCGGTCACGGAAGCGTGCGTGTGTGGTTGCCAAGTCCCACCAGACCTCCACGCTCTGTAGGATTCAATGCACAAACCGCTGGTTCTACCTTGTTTCTTATAAACAAAGCTGTCAATGTATTCGGTACCATTAATTTATTCTAATTCTTCACGATACGAAGGTGATATCAATTTTCTTGTAATTTCCGTCGCAGTTTTAGAAGAGACGTGTGACTTGAGGTAAGCATTGAAGCTTCAAAATGTAATTTTGGATCCAGCTACGTTGTGGTATTGACGTGGATGCGTTGCCTGTGAAGCAGCATTTAATATCACTGCTTTCGATTGTGTAATTTACCAACTAATTATGTGTTCCTGTTATCAACAAAAGAAGTAAATGGAAATATTTTAAAATATAATCAATTTATTTTTTCATACATTATATGGCCTTTGCGCTCAAATCCATACGTTGAAAATAAATTGTCGAATCTTTCTCGTCAAAAAAATACGTCCAATCACTATCAGTCGGATTTAAATAAATTATTTTTCAATTTCATAAAAACATTCAGCAACACTTTTGAATGATGTTGAATTCAATATTAATTACCAATAAGAGTCCAAATGTAACTAAATACAGCCTCACGACGATAGAAGATAAAGATTGTTTTCACTAACATTGAATTATCATGACTCGCGCTGATGATTCCTACCTAAGGCCGCCGTCACACGGAGACCAAATGGTAACGTTTCCTCATAATCATCTACAGTCAGCGACACTACTCGGGTCTGTCCAGCGCCACAGAACAATCAAATTTCTGCTTTAGTTTGACTGCGCTGGTCTCGAACTCCGGCTGAAATTTGACGGTTTCGTGGTGCTGGACAGACCAATTGGTGCCGCTGACTGTAGATGATTAAGACATAACGTTACCTTTTGGTCTCCGTGTGACGGCGGCCTAAGATGTGTCATCATGCCGCCAAGAGTTTCTGAAATTCCAGTGCCTGAGGAAAGAATGAAGAAATACGTATAACGCAGTAGGTGAGCACGAGGTTACGTGCAAGCTTTCTAAAATGCCTCTGCGCTTCGAGGGAGCTAATTATGACGTCGGAGCTGGATTTCTGTTCCGTTTTTTTACGAGTGAGAGGGTGCAGCGCTGAGCCAACGTGAGTTGATGTACAAAATGCGAGTCTTTGATGCATTTTAAACAGTGGAACTACTGATTTGCCGACAGACAGATAAACAAATTATTTCAAATGAAAGAAATAAAGCGAGGTTTATCCTCGATTTTTATTTTTTCTAGCCGTGCTGCCGAGTTTGTGCAGTAAGTCTAGTCAACTTTTTTATTCTGTTCTAGCCGTGCTGCCGAGTTTGTATGCAATGAGTCTAGTATACTTGTTTATTCTGTTCTAACCGTGCTTCCGAGTTTGTATGCAGTGAGTTTAGTCAACTTTTTTATTCTGTTCTTATTGACTTTATTTTTTCTCAACTTTTTTATTCTTTATTCGAAAGATCAATTTCGATTCCTACACTAATTCGAATTTGAACAATCTAAGCTATTTTTGAATTTTCCTCTGTATGGAAAGATCTCATATTTGAACACTACAATTTTTTCAGTTCTTGAACCTACAATCTCAAGAAATAATCTGTCATTTAATCCTTGTTCGAACTACGTAAGTTCAGATTTTTTTATTCAGTAGCAAAAGAAATGACGGACATAACGTACAGTATAAGAAATACTGCAGTGCTTTAGGATTGCGTTGGGTGCGAAAGCTTAACCGTTGTTCGTCATGGAATAAAAAGTCTGACTCAACAACAGCTGACGCGTGTTTTTGGGAACGTCAGTGAACTTCAGCGTAAGTATAGTGACATAGCATGAAAAGTGCTAAATAAATTTTCTCAGACCTGCTAAAAATGTAAGAAGTGGAATCCATCAAATGGTAACCTGCATGGAAGCCGAGGACTTGTCATCTATTCGGTGCTTTATATTTTGCGTTAATTCTAACCAAATGGGAGAATGCTGATTTCACGAGGCACCGTTCATTATGAGTAGCTAGGGGCCTAAGACACAGGATTTGCGACAATGGACGATTATATCACAAAATTTGTTCAGTATTCCTTCCCTTCGCAGAGATCCAAGCTACCGGATCTGAAACGTCTGGTTTACTTTCACAAAAACTTATGTGATCACCGTGCTATTCCTTAGAGAAAATTTCCCTTTTAATCATTTTAGTCAAAGGTTAGTGCGCCAATGGACTACGTTCTTAGTATATTTCACGTAAAACTGCTCCGACCCTGCCAAATTAAGCTTATTTTTATTGATGAAGCTGAGTTAATTGTTGGTGCGAGTTCTAGTTTCGCATGGCCTGCATTTGGGGATCACGTACCAGCCAGGCTCGCAAGATTAGCCGTACGTTAACTGTACTTCGTGGGCCTTTTAAACTGGTCAACCTTTTGTAGACGCCGAGTTACGAGTAAATAGAACAACACATTTCTTATCCGGTGGAAGACTTCTTTCTTCTACGCTCACTTGATCACCGTACGTACAAATAAATTTGAATGTAATTATTTTCTGCTTAACGGGCCTATGAATTAAGTATTCATGAAAGCTCGGTCAGTCAGACTTTCAGTAAACACATTATATTTCTTATGCACGAATGATTTTAAAAGTCAAACGTTCACCTAGTCAACAGTACATATCTTATATGCTAGAAAACATCATAATTAGACATACGCTTACTTGATCACTGAGAGCACGAATATACTTGAATGTAGTTATTTTCTACTTAAACGAGCCTATGAATTATATATTATTCATGATCACTGAGCGCACAAATATACTTGATAATAATTATTTTCTACTTTATGAGCCTATGAATTAGTTGTTATTCATGATCACTGAGCGCACAAATATACTTGAATTTAATTATTTTTTACCTTATGAGCCGTTGAATTAATTATTATTCATGGAATAGCCGTCAGTAAGACGTTCAGAAGGTAGTCCTGACGGCGTGGAACATGCATACGTGACTGAAATGCCAACATCTCTTGTGTATGCTGAGAATACGTGAGCTTTCTATTGACTAGCATGACCGGCAGAACTTTTGCCTCGTAGAGCTTAGAGATTTCAGTCGCTTTTTCTTTTCTTTCGTAAATCTTACTGACACTAAGAGTTTTAAAGTACAAAAAATGTAACTATTAGTCATTTCATTTAAAAACGTTCCATGTACCAGCTTCATCTTTTGTTCCCTGAGGTGACTTTGTGCATTTAGCAATAACATTTTTCATGTTACTATGTTTCTTGAAAAGTTGCTTTTATTTTTTTACGATTCAGTTCATTTTCAAAAATATAACGTTCACCAATTCCCTTGTAAACTTTTATTCGAAGTCCTTTCCCTAAAAAATATGCAATAAATAAAACTTTCTTTCATCGTATTTTCTGAAGTGTAGTTATGAAATAGCTGTGAGAATTTTTTATCTTTCGACAGAGTAATTTAGCATTAAACTTATAAGATAACCGTTAATTATTGAATCATCAAGCATCGAGTGGTGCCATAATTCGAGTGTCAAAAGGAAGAATGAATCAAAATACAAAATGCAGATTTAATCACGTATTTTTCAGCATTCCAAGAGAGTTTTCCACAAAACGCTCGTCTTCGTATGATGTAATGGTATCTGTTCTCCTTGCAGCATCGGGTGAATTATTTTAGTGTACGGCACTTTTCAAGTTATAATGTTGCTGACGATCACTGTCACTGTGCTGGAATCGCACGCGAGATAGATAGCGACAATGAGTCGCAACAACGGTCGTGTTTGCACGACGGTCTCGTGGTAAGAGGATTCCAACTGAACGATTTTCTTCCGGGAAATAAAAAGTTCGCACGCAAGCTGAAAAAACGGCAAAGTCCGTATGAGTGTCAGACGAAAACCGCGTTGACGTCACAGGGTGATCGGCATGCACCGACTTGTGAGGCCCCTTGAAGTGTCTGTCGTCATCACACTTGCATCCTGGTTGGCTCGGTCACCGACCGTTAGAGGTCTACTGCTCAGGTAGCAGACTGAAAAATAACTCGTTACTTTTCACTGCAATGAGTGCACCGACAATGAACGCTTGCTGGATGCTGTAATAGTTTTGTGGTGTGTGCGAACATTAGGAAAGAACGATAACGTTAGATTAAATTTCTTTTGTCAGTTGTTTGTAACTCATTGACCGATAAATTCATTGCAAGACAGAGAACTTGAAATGAATTCATTGCTTACATGTATGGGAATGTCCTACTAATGCAACGTTTCTCTCTCATTTTCTATAAAAAATCTCCAGTTTGATCCCACGACAGGAGATATGATGTATCTGAGCTGTCTATAGAACTTCTGTGTACTAGAGCCTGATTGCCGTTATTTATGTTATTTAGTTTGAACGCAACACTAGATTTACAATAAATTTATAAACAGAGAAATAAATTTAGAGAATAGAAATTATGTCGAATAAACAGTGCTGGGCGACGCGCTCTAAGTTCATCTATCAATGGCAAGTTTATCTGTGTTTTGTATCATTCACGTTTGAAATACACTTTAATCGTTCATCTTTAATCGTGTTAGTGTTTACGGTCACAACTCCAATACTGAAATCTTTATACACATCTCTACTTCTACGTCTTTTGTTAATATTTCCTTGGTATATCCCGCTTTGGCCTTCATTGTGTACAGGAATATCGTCATAATATTCATTATGCAAAGGAATATCGTCGTAATAAGTGGTAGAGATAAGTCTTACTCTGCGTTCTTAAAAGCATTAAAAAATTGCCTTGCAAAGCTTCAGAAAAATGAAAGGGGGCAATTTGTTTAGCTGACTAGAGGAGGAAAAATCCCTTGGCTTGCAAATATCAGTCGCGTGTCTGCAAGACGACGCTGTCAGCCGTGCTATTGGATGCATTCTTCCGCAGTGGGTTGTTAGCATTGATTTGCCTCGGGCATTTTGTACACCGTGATCCCTTCGCTGCGAGTCGTCATTTTTTCCGTGAAAGTCTCAGTTCTGCAGGGATACAGATGTTAGAGATCCACGTTTTATGCATGTCTACTTTTTTATAGATTATGTAGAAATTAGGAGCTATCGGTTATTAGCCCGAAACGTTCTCAGTATAATGAAATATTTATCAGTGATTTTTACTCTCCTATTTTTATTGAAATTGAAGAAAATACCGGAAAATGTACCTGATGTAGAAATTGATGATGCTTTTTCGAATACGTTTTCATTTGTCTCGTGGATTGTATTGGTTTAGAGTGGAAAGTTATTGATGTAATTACAGAGCTTAGAAACGTTGTGCATGAGTGTGAAGGTGACTGGAGTGTTGTTTCTTGCTCCTCAGGAAGCCGTCAAATTAGCGGAACTGTGAAACAGAAATTATTTTTCGTAAGCAATGGCCCTAATGATATTTTCTAATGTCTCATGTTTAATTGAATTCAATGTCTTTACTATTTGGTTTCCAACTCTGAAAATTGCGTTTAAATTTCAAACTTATACATATTTCCGCAGGGTGATACAGTAGCGTTAATATAAGTCAATAGAAATGTATATTTCTGCTTGCTTTCACCGAATTACAACGACTGACGTCGCCTGTACCGAGCATTACATGAAATGAGTTTGTGTGTGTAAGTGTAGATTGAAACGAATGGCAAACTACAGAGCCAATCACATATTTTTCAGCGTTCCAAGCGAGGGTCTTCCAGAAAGCTACGACTGCGCAAGTCTCTCCTTTAGGTCAAGTAAAAGGTCAGCTGCGTGCAACATTCGAGAGATTCCTAGTGGTTGGTTGTACGCTGGTTCCAGTGAACATTTGCCGTGATGATCTTGCGGTATTTTACTAAGGATTGATTTATTTATTAAACACCAATTTGAAAATGAAGCATGACTTTCGCATTGTATTTTTTACATAAACATAACTTCAAAATGAATCTACGAAACAAATTTCAAATGTATTTCCCATGGGACGTAGCCATCGGCAAGACCTGGAAGAAAGGAGCGAAGAACAGTACGTAATTTCAGAGGAGAAAAAGCGTGGCACTCCCATTTTCAGGCTAGATGGGAGCGACCGCTGCACCCAACACACAGGAACAGGGGACAGAGCTGGGGGTGACGAAGGTAATCACGGGTTATGATGAGGTCTCGTCGCTCCTGCAAAACAATGCTGTGGTTCAACGCCCCACGGAAGTTTATTGCCGCTCCGCGTGAAGGAGACAAGGCAATTTACTCCATCTGTTCCTACCGGGATATACGTTCACATTGAAAGTAAAATATTGAGAGCAACTTGCAAGCGTGAATTGAAACGGCGAAATAGAGAATTTTCATCGATGATTTGAAATAACAAAACAACATTATTGATATCGACGTTATGAAATGAAAATAACTATTGTAATTCTAGTTTATTAGAGACCTAGTGTGATGCGTAGAGTATTGCCCTGTAATATGTTGTCCAATAAAATACCACAACTCCCATTTCTATGCTCATAGGTGAGCCACTGGAGGAGAGATGTCTAATAGTTCAAACATCATCTTGTTGTGCATTTCCATAATAAGGTGTCACTCTTTTGAAGGTTATACCTTACAAGCGAAAATTAATAGTGGATTTCTTTCGCTATTGGTTTAAGAGTCAGCCCGGATTTTCTGAGAAGAGAACGTCAAGAGACCGAGTGCCATAATCAATTTTGCTGTTTTTATGCCTCCCTCAATTATTGCTTTGTTTTCTGGTCTTAAAAAGCTTTGTGCCCAACGCAGCTGCAACTTTGGTTCAAGCGCTTATGAACTACACCTGTTTTTAATCAGGACTCCTTTGTTAACAACCATCCTTTGTGTGACCCAAGAAATGTTATTTCCTTTAGCTCACGGGTGCGGATCATATAGTATTCTTCTCTTGTTAGATGTTAAATTAGGCGCATAAGAAAAGTCATTCAAGTTTTTAAGGTAACTTATATTTGTGCTGAAACCTCTCTGAAAAGAGCTATTAAAAATAAGCTTGGTTCAAATCTTTACTTATTTTTTCCATTGGAATACATAGCTTTATTTGATTTATCCCTAAAAGAGGTTTTATTCATTAGATATAGAACAATACTCTTGGTTAAACTCTGACTCTGGTTTGTAGTACCGCATTCGCTTACCAAGATTTTAAAGGAGTTCAGTTTTAGATTTACAAGATAAATGATTGATACATTAGCGACTGTCAATATTGCTTTCTAATTATAATCGTGATCATTTCTGCATGGATGTACAGTATATTTCATTCTTACATGCCCTATAAATCTATAACATCCTGTGGAACAATTACACTTCCTAATTAATCTTCAGGGCTTTGATATAATAAATACTCGAGGAAAGATTTATTTTACTTCTAGCAGAGGGTTGGTACGAGTTAGGATGTGAATTTCCTTTTCGTGTTGCGTATAATGAAAAAAATGATGAACGAGCTCGCTGAAAGAAAGCGTGACGTCTGGCTTCCGTAGTTTATTATTTGGTCATGTTCGGAGGAAATGATAGGATTTAGTGCATCCAATATGTTTCCTTCTTTTCATCTCCATGACACGAAGCTGGTCTCCAAAACTTGTTTTGATGTTACGATTTTTAATTTTGTTGACTGTCGCGTTAATATTTCTTGAAAGTTTTATATTGTAATTCTGAAAAAGGAGTTTGACATATCACAAAACTGGATACGATTGACGCAACTTTGAGTAATGAAGCTCTACTTTGGAAAAGTGTTGCATAAAAATATCTTACGCACTAAATATTGTGTTATTTCATTTTTTCAATGCGTCCCGTCGTAGGATAGAACATTTTTCAATGAACTACTGTATATTCGCGTAGCAGCCTCAAGCAGTATACTGAAATTTTTGGTCACAAGATGTCTTCTTTGAATACCGAAGTCTTCTAGCCTCATTAATTAAATGTTACGTAGTTGATTCCTCACTTTAAGGATCAAGAATACGCGTGAAACATTTTTCCGCGTAAGAACGACGGCAATTTGACAGCATTCGGGACTAAAAATCTCTAATCGTTCACTGAACAAAATTGCTTGAAAAATTATTCAAAATTGTCCATTCGTATTTCAACGCACCTTTGTATTCCTTTTGTATTGTGTACATCCAACATTTCCTGGAGTATTGCATCTCTTCGTCTTCAGATCTCATATTGAAATCATTGCATGTCATAAGATAATTAGATAAGAAGAGTTAGTGCAAGCATCCCTACACGCAACAAAGGTGTTCCAAAGAGAGGAAGGCGCCATTTACCATGGAATTCAGGGAACGGGGAATTTATGCACAAAATGTGTCCCCACATCCTGCGCAGAAAAACAGCAAGGTTGAAGAAAGTTTATGAAATAAGATAAAAGTTGAAGAAGAGAATTATTAATGTTAAAAAACAGGACAGCAGTGAACTGAAAAAAAAAGATGGTCCGTAGCAAAACAAAATCAAACGAGGGAGTAGGGAGGCCCACCTGACTTTCTGCTCGAGGCCTCGCATCGTTAGCTGGGAGTGCTAATTCTTATGTATAGATACAATAGTTGTATCCCCGTGAGGAGGCATTGCATATCATTATCGAAGAGGATCAACAAGGATGACATCAGTCTCTTCTTTAGGCACACACTGCCACCAATCAATCATCCATTGTTCTTTCAAAGTTGTTATTAATAATCTCGTGAAAAATATTTTGCAGCGAAAAGTTTTTCCTCATGGTCAATGAAGAGGGGATGACTTACCCATCGAGTTATTTTTTGTTTTGGAGTCGGGCTCCTTCACTTTTTTCTCATCATCCTAATACTAATAAGATTTTTCCACATTAATTCTGAATAAAAAGTTTTAAGTTATTTTAAGAAATTTCGTTGTAATCCGTTACAAATATGCATTTGAAATAAATTGTACAATGGTACTTTAAATTACCTTAACTTAGTCTATATCTAATGTCGACATCCTTCGTAACAAATTGTTGAAAACCGCATTCCATCTCCTATTCCAGTTATACATGAGTGAATGCTATAAATCAAACACTGATCAAAGTAAACTAATCAATGCCCAGATATGGTGTAAGCCTGTTCATAAAATGGGAAATTTGTACAGCGATTTTGTCTCTCTTCCACTCGATTCTGGTCGCTCGTGTTACGCCTGTCTCATACGAGCTATTTGCTTAAAATTTTACGCAGCACAGTATAAGTCCACTTGGCTAAAATAATAGTGCTGTGTCATTTTTTTACTATTTTTTCAGCAGTATTGACAATATTTCATAATATTCCTCGAGATCTAACTTGACCATCGTGTTTAAAAAATTTTAGCTTCGCTCACAAATTCATTAACATGAGCTTGAATAAAGAACGAACAGAATCTTAACAATTGCTTAGAAATTTTGGAAATCCGGCATGTTCAGCAAGTCTCTCACGGATGGGGAGGCTTAAATTGACGTCTAACCTAATAAAACATTTTTAACAGGGGTTCTTAGTGCGCAAGAACTTGATCAAGTTTAGTTTTAACAGCAGTGAATAAGTTTGTAAAATATGTACTCTTCGCAATCTAATAACTTATTCTTTTTCAGCGTGAGTGCATCTCGATCCACGTTGGCCAGGCTGGAGTGCAGATGGGCAATGCCTGCTGGGAGCTCTACTGCCTCGAGCACGGCATCCAGCCCGACGGTCAGATGCCCTCTGACAAAACTATCGGAGGTGGCGACGACTCCTTCAACACCTTCTTCTTTGAAACTGGGACGGGCAAGCATGTACCCAGAGCTATATTTGTGGACCTGGAGCCCTCTGTTATAGGTGGGTAATATTAAAAATCGGTGTTTTTATCATACTTTTGGTGACGTGGAACTCGAGTTGAATTGTTGCATATATTATGATATTTTACGTTGTCCTTTATTAATTGATTTATAAATATTTTTAACCAACGATAAATACTATTATAACTTTTTGCAGAAGAGGATCAGAGATCCACTTGTTTTTGAAGCTAACATTTCTCCTGTTGTGTTCTAGACGAAGTTCGATCGGGAGTGTACCGCCAACTCTTCCATCCTGAACAACTGATCACTGGCAAAGAAGACGCCGCGAACAACTATGCCCGAGGCCACTACACTATCGGCAAGGAGATAGTCGAAATCGTTCTTGACCGGATTCGTAAAACCGCCGACAACTGCACCGGTCTTCAAGGCTTCCTCGTCTTCCACTCTTTTGGAGGCGGAACCGGTTCTGGATTTACTTCACTTTTGATGGAAAGACTTTCCGTGGACTATGGAAAAAAGAGCAAACTTGAATTTGCAATCTACCCTGCTCCTCAAGTGGCTACTGCTGTTGTAGAACCCTACAACTCGATTCTTACGACTCACACTACACTCGAGCATTCCGATTGTGCTTTCATGGTCGACAATGAAGCAATATATGATATTTGCCGTCGTAATCTTGACATCGAGCGACCTACCTACACCAATTTGAACAGAATGATTGGCCAGATCGTCTCATCCATTACTGCTTCCTTGAGGTTTGATGGCGCACTCAATGTTGACTTGACCGAATTCCAAACCAACTTGGTTCCTTACCCTCGCATTCACTTCCCTCTCGTGACTTATGCTCCGGTTATTTCCGCTGAAAAGGCTTACCACGAGCAACTCTCGGTTGCTGAAATCACTAACTCTTGTTTCGAGCCTGCCAACCAAATGGTGAAGTGTGACCCTCGTCATGGTAAATACATGGCATGTTGTCTGCTTTACCGTGGCGATGTCGTTCCTAAAGATGTCAATGCTGCCATTGCCACGATTAAGACCAAGAGAAGCATCCAGTTCGTCGACTGGTGCCCTACCGGCTTCAAGGTGGGTATCAACTACCAGCCCCCGACTGTGGTGCCCGGCGGCGATCTTGCCAAGGTGTCGAGGGCAGTTTGCATGCTCAGCAACACCACTGCCATCGCAGAGGCTTGGGCTCGCCTTGACCACAAGTTCGACTTGATGTACGCCAAGCGCGCCTTCGTCCACTGGTATGTGGGAGAGGGTATGGAGGAGGGAGAGTTCACCGAGGCCAGGGAGGACTTGGCTGCTCTCGAGAAGGATTACGAGGAGGTTGGCGTTGATTCTGCCGAAGACTTCATTGAAGGAGACGAGTATTAACGTTGATGCTCTTGTCCCAGGATGCAAAACTCACACAGATAATAAGAGGGTCGGACAAATGCTTCTTATAGTTTCTTTTGAGCCATGAAATAATGTTAGTGAGAATCAAATTTCATCAGTCCTAGATTGCGTAAACAAATGGAGTTACTTTCCCACAGCAAGATCATTTCCTGCTCACACGAGGTACTCCTGGTGTAGCATGCTGTTAGTATTCTTGCACGTATACAGGAAACATAGTTAGACGCGTGTACTTTACGGACAAATTGATATTTTGGCATTCCTCCCCTGTACTATACAGACCTCGATACAGCTCAATTTCAATTTGACGTAGATAAAATTGGTTGACATTCGTTTTGGGAAATATTCTGTATTTAATTTGATTTTTAACGAGCGTGGTATTCTCTTTCAAACTCGTCAAATGTTGCCAAACAAGCATAAGGATCCAGATTTAATTTTCTCTCGGGAGTAATGCAGCGATAACGGAATATCACATTTAATATTTGGGTAAAATGAGGTATCGGTGAGTTAAACTCGACTTCTGTTATATTGTGAAAAAACTATGGGCTTGTCAGAATTGTGAAATATGATTTTGCAAGTCTGTCTGAAGCACACATGCCTTGTTTATCATGCCAGGCTTGTGAATCCATAGAACGAATCGTGCAGCCCATGCCTGCTCTGCGGTAGTGTATTTCCTTGCTTTCTATTCGAATCAAGTCCAATTTTTAAGGTAATGTATCATCAGTGTCGGAGAACACTACCGCTTTTTCTAAAATCACTGTCGCCTCGCCGCAATAAAGATTGACCTTCAAATATGCGTCATTCATTGCCCCTTTGAACAAATGCGTTTGTTCTTCGATAACCTATACATTAGTATTCATTTTTCATTTGAAATTCTGAAATTACGCTGAGTCTCATAAAGCACACTCGATAAGAAACATCTACGATATTTATATAGAAATATTTAAAAAATAATAAGAGTTTCATGAACACAACACGTGAAATTGACTCCTACAGTAAAATCGTCAGTTTGAACAACTAAGCTGTATGATAGAGTGTTTTAATACCGATTTTCTAAACAACGGAACTGACTAATCTTCGGAAAATCGTGGGAGACATGCAGTAATTATTTATCTGTCAATAACATTTGGGACTCTGTTTCTGATACGACAAAAAATAGAACTGTAGTCGAGCGTGTTTGGGCCCCGCATAAGCTCGACTTACTAGAGTAGATAATTCAAACTAAAGAAATATTCTACCAACGCATTTTCTTGCAATAGTACGCTATAAAAGAGGCCAAAAATCTATGTATTAGGTCTCCACATCCCTTCAAACACCAAGTTGTGTAATTTTTGATCATTCATACACCAAATCACAGAAGTACTGAGAGAAACCGTACTGGCATACTTTCTCATTTTCATTCGATTCCAACTGTGATGACCTGTAGTATGACTTGTGTGCCATGTCTAGGAGCAGGTCTGGAGATATAATAGGACTTTGAGGGGCACTGCCAATGTCTCCCGTATCTCTCGATATGCGCGTAGAAATCGAGAAGTCACAGTCGAGGTAACGGATTTCACGCCACGGGTGATAAATCGAAGGGGCGAAAATAAGTTTAATAGCAAGGGGCTGACAAGGCTTTGAAATATCGTTTGAAATATGCAGTGATACTTTTTCGGTCAAATAAGTGTATCAAAAATCCATTTCGATAATCATGTCTATTCGACAGAAAATAGAAGTGTAGTCAAATTTTTTTGAGTCAGCATTAGCATACGCCGATGGATGTTTTAATTTATTATTAAAATAAACAATGTAAATTATTTATACAATAATTTATAGCCAGGCTTGCCTAGGAGTAAGATGTTGTGTTTAGTTTATTAAGTACTTAAAACTGTGTGTTTTTCACGTAATCCTGCGTCATTTTTCGCTTTCATGTTTCCTAAGGAAGAAATACCGCACTGTTTTTGTTAGCGTTGCGAACATCTGAAGTGTCATCATAGGGCTACAACTAACTATCTCATTCTCTATTACTAACCTATAACCACGGTATTTTAAAAATTATTGATGTGACATGGTCAGTGAAGGAAGTTCATCGATTCTCATGATATGGCCAGGTGAAGGTTAATCTTACCAGGGAATAACGGAGTCATCTAAACTAAAGGTATTTTATTCCAAAGCCTGGTACATATCATCTTGTACATTAGTTTTTTAAATGCCTCATAACTAACACCAGGACGCGATGACGGTTACCCCTGGTCAAGCCCGTACCCATTTCCCGCACCTGGGTAGAGTGGAGAATTATGGCTAAGTTCTCCCATTTCCCAACCAGGAGAAACACCGGGCGGCACTTCCGGGATTCGAACTGCTGACACCTTCCCATGAAGGGCGCCTTCTTAATCACTCGGCCGCGGTGACCACATTTTAGAATTTGGAATAGAGCTGCCCAAATTTTCTGTATGTAAAACAAATTCAACTGTTTACTGGCTGTTGTTCCGATTCTGGCACTAGATATAAAATGATTGAGGATCAATAGTTACACAAATAAGAAAATTGTGGTTCATGTGATATTGTTCCATTTCTCATCGTGTTGCAATACAAGACTGCAGATATACGCGGGACGTAATTTCCAATATAATAACGCCAAAAACTCATGCATCGTACGTAACATAACATTAAACGTAACATCGTACATATCATTAAACATCAAAAATATGAAGTTTAAACAAAAAATATAATAGTCTTTCCATTTATTTAACACTTTTAAGAAAAAAATCGATTTTAAAGAAATTATTTGAGGGAAAACTCGTTCATGCCGAATATCAAACGTGTGTCATATTTCATATAATAAAAAATTAACAATATCCTCATCTGGAAGAAAATGGGGACTCTTCGTTGAAATTAAACACTTTTAGAATAAATTCTAAAAAAATCTCAAAAATTAATTCATCGGCCATTAATAATATGAACACTTTTGAAACGGATTTAGGTGAATAATAGATCTTTAAATGGAAGTACGCACGGAACGCGAGTTGCTTTTTATTCATTAATAAATTCAAGAAGATATAATTGAATTGTCATGCTATCAATCTTCCAATAACACCGTACGCTGATTTTGAAATTGAATATTTTTATAGTCAATAGTCCCCCGAAGAAATTCGATGCTATACTTTCATTCTTGTTCCTCTTTTACGGTTGATCCATTTAAAACACAATAAATATAATTAATTTCTAATTTACAAGTATAGTCAACGTTTTGATTAAAAACCTGCTTCTTCATCGCCTATGACATTGCTTAGGATTCAGAATTCGCATTTAAAAATATAATTTCCTCGTCTAAAATAATACCGTTGCAGTTAACACGCAAAACTTGCCTTGTAATATGGAGGCCAAAAGTATCGATGGGGACTTTTGATCCTTTTGAAAACTTTTGTGGGATATTAGTTGAGTTTATGTATAATTTTATACATTTTAGCCGTCGTGGAGAATCGCAAACCAAAGCTCGCAATCAGAGTTCTTGGACTCGACATTCGAGACAAGAGGCGAAGTGATGTTACCCACAATGTCATGGTGACCACAAGCCATAAGCTTCACAAATTGCCTCCGTTTATATGATGTGCGAAACTCTTTTTTTTGTGTGTGTGGTTTTCAAAGTAAATATGAATTGAAGAATCAATTTCTGTCTGTCTGTATCTGCAATACGTCAGACCATATCAGCAGAACACAGTGTTATTATTTGATATGCTGGTGCAATTGGAAAAATAACTAGAAATTCGTCATCAAGAATTATAGGCTTATAAATTAAAAATATTTTTCATAATGTAGTTCTTGTTAAATTATACAAATCAATGTACCCACTATTTCTTTAGCCAAGAATAAAAATTTGGAAAATACTCAATTCAATTCTGCAGTGAGTTATCGTTTGCCNGTTTTGAGCTCCGCAATTTTAAATTTAGAGCACAGGTTCCAAGGAACGTAAATTTGTCAACGTGTAACGAAGTCTCAAATCATAGGCTATTCTACGCTGCAGTCGTTAATTGTATAAAAATATTAGTGCTAGATTCAATGCATAACTAAAACTAAAGGGAATGGTTTTCATTGCCTAGTCCTGATGGCAACAGTTAATACAAAGTACGAATTTATACTCTGTGATTTCAGCACCAAAATCATGAAATGAACTGTAACGATGAATCATGGAAAACATTATTTTACTTACCTTAATTGTCACAGTTGAAGCTCCATTGATTCATTTAAAAATAAAATTTCTTTGCTTGTTTTACTTAACACAAAAATAAATTTTTCTTGATTTTAAAGCTAACTGTTGAGGAAATGATTATCAATCAAGTGCAATGCAACTGTATTTGTCTTTAAGTATTTAAAACATTCATTTCATAAACAGACAATAAGCTGAAAGTAATAGTACATATCAATACACGTAAGGAATAAAACACTCATGATTTCAAATACAACTCGCACATAGTCAAACAAGATCAACTTGGCACTTCAAAACAAGGCCGGTACTGCGTACGTGAGTTTCGTCCGGCATCGCAAGTAAATCTTGGGCGCACACTGCATTTCAAATATTAATTGCTACCCCAAAAAAAATTGCGCCTCGCCGTAACTGTGAGGGTAATATAATTTACACGTATAACAATTTTAAAAATGCTATTGAATGGTAATCATAATTTACAGTATAAACATGGGTGGCTCCAATTTTACGGTGCTCTTTCCTCGAGCCACAGTAATCCCAATTGAAAATGCTGACTGGGTAAGAACCTTGGTACAGTTACCTAAAATGCAGATTCCCTATGTAAAAACCCCCTCACATGTACAGATATGTCTGCAGACAATCTGAACTGAGTTTGGTTTGACAGTCTCAAGGCCTCGCACACAATACAAACATCGCACTTCAAACTAGAGAAGCCAGACAAAGGCTGGGCTGAGTGGGCCGGCTGACTGGGCCAGACTGCTGAGACTGGCCCACCCCGCACTTCAGTGTGCCAGTAGCAGCCAGGTGGAGAGTACGCATAAAAATGGCGGCTCTAAACTGCGAGTTGGTACAACTGATGGGTTTAGCTATAGTTGCAATGAATAAGAAAAAAAGAGTTGTAAAAACTCGCTCAAAATGGGCTAAGGAATGGTTCCTAAAAAGAAGTGATTATTCAAATGTGAAATTGCTCAGTGAACTGCACAGCATTGAACCAGGAGATTGGCATAATTGTATGCGTATGAACTATGAAACATTTTGTGAGCTATTACATCTAGTATCTCCATTAATATCAAAAGAAGATACAGTTATGAGGCAATCTATTCCACCATATGAGCGTCTGTCGGTGACATTGCGATTTCTTGCAACTGGACGATCTTTTGAAGATCTCAAATCTACTGTTGCCATAGCGCCAAATACCATTGGAAAAATCATACCTGAGACCTGCCGAGCGATTTGGAAGGTGCTACGTCATCAGTATATGAAGGTTAGTAAAACTCTGTGTATTTAGCTCTCTAAGATTTATTAGAATACGCAATGAAATTAAATGTAGAAATGATGTGTGCATTGTATATAAACCATGATTTAAAGAAAACCAATAGATTTGAAATATTTATAGTTCCTTAATCAACATAATGTAAAATCAGATAGATAATTAGCTTCATTACTGCTCTCCAATTATGCTTCTCAACAAAAATTATTCATATAATGCATGTTTATCTATAATACAAATTGAGTGCAATGTAAAGATCAAAGGCCCTATTACTAACGTATTTCCATCTAGGGCGCTCGTTTAAGCTAGATACGAGACATAATTAATTTCTCTGCGACTGGTTGCATAGAGGACTGTGCTCGACGTAGTTTTATTTGCGACATTTTTTGCAACTACATCCCACTCGTCCTCTACGCTTGAGGATGTAATGCGCTCCGTGATAGCTGCCAAAACCTTATCAGACTGTGAGATTGCATCCTTTTTAGCTCTTTCCCTTTGTGGAGCAGCAGCCACAGATGCAAAAGAAGTTGAGGGTGCATCATTCATTAGCTCTGACTTCTTCCAGTTCCTCTCCGATGCCTTTTGGCTCAGGTTCATCTTCATTTATTGTCTGGGGAAAAATCATGAACGCATAAATATTAAAACGTGACTTTTGTAAATGAATTAATTGTATTTAATAGCATAAAAAAGACCAATAAACGTTAGGTTAATATCTACATGTATCAACACTGAAATGGGCTTCGTTGATGGCAGGCAACCCACGCCGGCAGCATGATTTCACTCTGGTCGCCTTGAAAATAAGAAAGAAAAGAAAAACAGTTCATTTCCAATAGAGATGGGACAAAATTACCCTCATTGGTTTTTAAAATATCTTAAAGTTAACACACATAAATGATACACACACACGAGTATTGTAATACCCATGTCACTAGTCGAAAAATGATTGAGGGCAATATGTACTCCTAATCTTGCTCAAACTACATTTGATGATACATGTAATGATAATTATAAGAGATAACATAACTTCATGACTTTTGACAGCTTACATATACATGACATAAAACTTCGCAATTCTTGACGCCAGGAAATACTATATGAGTCGCTTGTTTCGGCCGATGTTCAAAAATGTCATTTCAAGGAAAGCTTAAAAAAATAGATATATATAAGCATGTGGAACACGAGGATTACAAGTTTGGATTTCTAATTAAATCATTTTAACATAACGATCATTAGTTGATAAGAATTTAATTTAAATATAAATGGATGATCACACAAAAAATGTAAAGTTTTTACGGGAATGCTTTACAATAATAAAGAGATGACGAGTTCGGTAATGTCACAAATTGAGAGTGAAACAGAAAGAGACCACTATTTCTAGCTAAAAAGGCCAATTGTCGGTTTAGTACACACATGTGCACATATACATGTAAATATGTACACATTTACGTGCACATACATACCTACGCACATACATACACCAAACACGTGAACGTACACAAATACATTTCTATGCATCGAGGAAATCACAATACATACGCGTTCCTTAAAATGCTGTGCGATGTTCTGAAATATAGGATAATGAGCAAAGGAAATTCGTGACAACTTTTTCAGTATGTGTTGCTGCTTACAATTTCTAATGAAATATTGCAACGATGTTTAATTAAATATTGTATCGAAAAGATTATTGGGTCATAAGCGTCTGATTCTTCATCAGTAAAACGTGGTAAAGGGAACAGTGAAAATTCCCTTGACCGTAACCGGCTGTCGTTAAAATTTAATCACTTCTTCCTCTCTACTAGAGAAACATATCCTGAAATTTTCGTGAAAATCCATACAGCCGTTTTTGAGTTATTTTGTGCACAAACAAACAAAAGTGCACAAACGCACACATAAGACAAACTGAATACATTAACGACCGCCGCCTTCTTCGCCGTGGATAATAATTGTTAAAAACGAATGTATTATGAAACCCAACAAATTCATACAAAAGATGCTGTTGCAACATTTAAACAGAAATTAGTATTACTAGATTATGTTTAAAAGTGTGAAATTAAAAATTATGTTTTATTTCCAGTTCCCTGCTGATGCCACGGAATGGAAGGCGATTGCCGATGAATTTGAAGAAATGTGGAATTTTCCTCATTGCATTGGCGCTGTGGGCGGAAAACACGTCAGCATTGTTCCTCCACCGAATGCAGGCCACTATTATTTCAACTATAAAGGTTCTCATAGCCTAGTCCTGATAGCAATAGTTAATGCAAAGCACGAATTTATACTCTGTGATTTCGGCACCAACGGTCGAGTTTCGGATGAAGGAGCTATAGACAACACATTGTTTTATGAAAAATTAAAACAGAAGAGGTTAAACACTCCTCCGGAAGAGCCTGTGACAAATACAAATACGGTATTGCCATATGTTTTTGTTGGCAACGAAGCCTTCGCGCTTCGTGAAGACTTCTTGAAACCATACAGTGTCCGCGAATTAAATGAAAGCTCAAAAATTTTCAACCATCGATTATCTCGAGCACAGAGAGTTGTTGAGAATGTTTTTGGAATTATATCACAACGTTTTGGACTCTTTAGGTCCCCTATAAATTTAAAAATAGAAAACATTCAGGCAGTGGTTTTAGCATGTTGTATGCTCCACAACTTTTTAAGGAAGAAAAGGGGTGATGTATATACTCAAATGGGCGTTGAAAGCAACCAAACGAATAATACTTTGATCGACACCCAAAGAACTCATAACGTCAGGGTTGCTAACAATGCTAAAGCAGTGCGCAATGCTTTTGTAAATTATTTCAATAGTGAAGGCGCAGTCCCATGGCAAAATGATATGGCTCAATAAAACAGAGAAAACTGTTGAACAATTTGGTTCTCGAATGTGATAGCAAATCAATGACTGAACATAGTTCACAACAGATGAAAAGCACGGTATTGTGTAAATTTAGTATAAGTATTGGCATTTTATTGTTTATTTTCTTTGTATCCAAATGTAATAACTCAAAGAATAATATAAAAACGGAATTATATTTTATATGGGAAAATGAATTATTGATTTTCCATTTTAATATACTGTATGTAGCACAATGAAGCACATCATTTGCTTGGCGATAACGCAAGTTTATTAAAAATTTAAAAATTAAAATAAGATTCTAAAAATTTTTTGGATGTTTCGGGATGAATCCCATCATCAGCTAAAAAAAAACACACTAAATGAAATAAATGTGATCAGTTACAGGCACTTACAGTTATGATCTCATGAACTCTAAGTGCATGTAACTGACAGTGATCATATTTATTTCATGTCGTGCGTTTTTTTCAGCTGAAAATGGCATTAATCCCGAAACTTAGAAAATTTGTTCTTCGCTTTTAAATTTTCAATTTAGTATAATGTACGGTATTGCACACAGTAGCCATATGCTAACTATAGTATAATTAATTATAGTTCAATGTTGCCTTTAGAAGTTCATTTGATATCTTGTTCTGTGACATACCCGAGGATACCTATGCATATAGTTATATTAAAATATATGTGAAAATAAGATACTCTTTTATTAGCAACTTCCAGTTTGTCCATAAAAACTTATAATTTGCTGTTTTATTAATCCTTGACAAGTACAATTTCACTGCATCGGTATACCTTTAATATCCTTCGGCATATCTTTTTAAAATTTTAAATACATAATATTAATTGACTAGAACATGTAGGCGTACAAACTCACCTCTTCATGAGAAAATGCAAACTCGTTCAAATTTGAGAGGCGTTTGGCGTTTCTTGATCTTTTTTGCTACTTGCTAAAGGGTTGATAATTCATACCATAAATGAGGTGAGTAGACCTCTGTGCCACACCCTGATTTACGACATTTTTCTGCTTTATTAAACTCACGCCTAAATGCTGTTCTCAGATTATTGCGTTGACAAAATCTTAGCTTCTGAACTTCATGAATCATATTTCGTTGTAGTTTTCCCACCGGGGTGAAAACGCGGCCACAAACAATGATTGGTAAAGAACGCGCCCTTCAGAGGTGTCGGCAGTTCGAACCCCGGTGCGCGGGGTGATTTCTCTTCGTTGAGAAAAGAGAAATCAGGCACAACTCCCCACTCTACCCAGGTGTCGGAAATGGGTATCAGCTTCTCCGGGAGTAACTGCCATTGCGTCCTGATATAAGGCATTAGAAAAACCAATGTACAAGATGATTGTACAACGCTTGATCTATCGAAATAAAGGATCCTTCATTAAGTTTAGAGGATAAGTAGGTTCCCTACACAACACACTTTTAGTTTTGCTAAAGTCAACCGACGTCACATAATTCGGGTTCAAGCCAAATTTTATTCATGAGCAGTTTTAGCACAATTTCATTCCCTACGCCACATCGAGCCGTTAGCCTTTTCCTCTGAACTCCGAATAATTTTAAGCAACGCAGATTCAAACTTCGAGCAAAGTGGAGCAGGATTGCTTACAAGCTAAAGAATTCGCGACTCTTAACATAAACAACATACGTAGATGCTCCGGTCAGCACGCTTATGCGAGTGCGCACAAAGTGAACTTAGCATTCAGACTACTTCACGTAGTTTCTTAAAGCTTTCCAATTTTATTTTCCGTTGGCGGTCAAGCTTAAAGGACTACGCTACATATCGAAGAAATTGAGTTTGAATGGCCCTCCTTGGTTTGCGCGTTCTTACCTGATCGACATTCCCAGGATGAATGTTCAGTGCCCAATTTTCACACAGTAGCATCATTTAGCAGACGTCCTCTAGTAATTTGGGCACCTAGTTATGCCACATCAACTCTGAACTTAGTCTGCAGAGTTTAGACTTCCCCGCCACGTCGATTTTTCTCTTGCTGACCATTATTGAAATTCAGGTCCTTCACTTTTAATCTGCTCCAAGATCGCTCAGGATCGTCCTTCCTATACGCGTGACTTTGGTGCCATCTGGATACCGCGCTATAAACAGCTCATGACATCCTGCTAGTTCGTCTCTTTGAAGAGGTTGAGTGTAATTATTCGTGGAAGAATACCCTCTTTACCACGTTTACTAAACAGCAATACCGTCGTAGGCGTCGCTAAATTGTAAGGTACTATTTTGATCGTTATTTGTGTTCAATTGCAAAATTCCAGTCTTGTGAGAAACTTAGAGCAAAATCCATGAATAACTATCAACACATCACATACGATTTAATCAAACAAGTTATTTAATCTTAAGGAAGAACTATGTTACGAGTTATTTCTTCATGTGTTCAACATCTCGTTTCTTGCTATCGTTGTGTATGACAGAAGGGATTAAATGAATAACCGATTCAAAATTTTCCTTTTTACTGAATCAGGGACGAACGCCTTTATTAAATTTTCAAATTAGTACTCGTTATCTTCAGCCTCTGCTTCGGCAGAATCAACGCCGACCTCCTCGTAATCCTTCTCGAGAGCAGCCAAGTCCTCCCTGGCCTCGGTGAACTCTCCCTCCTCCATACCCTCTCCCACATACCAGTGGACGAAGGCGCGCTTGGCGTACATCAAGTCGAACTTGTGGTCAAGACGCGCCCAAGCCTCTGCGATGGCAGTGGTGTTGCTGAGCATGCAAACTGCCCTCGACACCTTGGCAAGATCGCCGCCGGGTACCACAGTTGGGGGCTGGTAGTTGATGCCCACCTTAAAGCCGGTAGGGCACCAGTCGACGAACTGGATGCTTCTCTTGGTCTTAATCGTAGCAATGGCAGCATTGACATCTTTGGGAACGACATCGCCACGGAACAGCAGGCAACATGCCATGTATTTGCCATGACGAGGGTCGCACTTCACCATTTGGTTGGCAGGCTCGAAGCAGGCGTTGGTGATTTCAGCGACAGAAAGTTGCTCGTGGTAAGCCTTTTCAGCAGAGATGACCGGAGCATAGGTCACAAGTGGGAAGTGAATGCGAGGGTACGGAACCAAGTTGGTTTGGAATTCGGTCAAGTCAACATTGAGTGCACCGTCGAACCTCAAGGAAGCAGTAATGGACGAGACGATCTGACCGATGAGCCTGTTCAGGTTCGTGTACGTAGGTCGCTCGATGTCGAGATTGCGACGGCAGATATCGTAGATGGCTTCGTTGTCTACCATAAAAGCGCAATCCGAATGCTCTAAAGTGGTATGCGTGGTCAAAATCGAGTTGTAGGGCTCAACTACAGCAGTAGCAACTTGAGGAGCAGGGTAAATGGCAAATTCAAGCTTGCTTTTCTTGCCATAATCTACGGATAGCCTTTCCATGAGGAGGGAAGTGAAACCTGAGCCAGTGCCACCTCCGAAAGAGTGGAAGATGAGGAACCCTTGAAGCCCAGTACAGTTATCAGCCGTCTTGCGAATGCGATCAAGCACCAAGTCTACTATTTCCTTGCCAATGGTGTAGTGACCTCGAGCATAGTTGTTAGCGGCGTCCTCCTTGCCGGTGATGAGCTGCTCGGGGTGGAACATCTGGCGGTACACTCCGGTACGAACCTCATCTGAAAGCAAAAGATTCGTTTAGTTCAGTGATCTTCATTACGCGGCTCACTATGACTGCCCACTGCTCTAAAAATGTTCAAATAAATAAATATCTAATTCGTATGACGAACTCAAACTTGCAGTAGTTGCGGTTCTCTCAACGAGAGTTTGATTGAAGAGGTTCTAACAAATACGAGGGAACACCGGATTAGATCGTATTTCTTCAAGTTCCCTGAACGGCAACTAAGACGTTCCAAGAAGAGGAAGGAAAATATAAAGTGTCGAGTCGAGAAAACGTGACAAGTTTTAAGCCGGTTAGATTCAAGCGGAATCTCTACACAAAATGCAGACACCAGCTCAGAAAGAAAATGTAACTAGTTTCAAGTTGAAGCAGTAGGTACTGGAAATGACACCCGTCGACCCAACAAAAATGGTCCTCTACGTTTAAAACAAAAAAGGCCTACGTAACCCCCGGTTGGGGATCCCATATGCTCCCCTGGGACCGTCAATTCTCGCAGATTGAACAATCGTACCCCTCGAAGGGAGGTAAACGAGAGCAAAAGCGTCATTAGAAAAGTTCTTACATGAAGAAGGTATGCACGTTTTATTTCAAACCAAATGAATAAATTCATTAAAATTCCAATTACGTCTGACTACTACTAAACCACGTGACCATGAACTAGTTGAACTAGCAAGTTCATCGAACGTTGTGCTAAAATCGTTTTATGAAACGCGCGTACTGAAGAAAAACTTCCACTAGATACTCTAGCTGTGCGGTACTCGTAACCCGGAATTTTGATAATGTAAAAATAGCACCGAGTGGAAGTTCAAGCTTTGCGCGCAGCCGTTGAGTTTCTAGCTGAAACTATTTAGGCAAGTTCAGCTTTAATGGGATTAGATTAGCCACCCCCCTGTTTCAAAGTAAATAATCGGCACATTAAGGACTCAAAGTATTACTTGGAGTAGGTATGAAAAATGCACGCGAATGATTCCTACGTAAAATTACACCCGGTTAATTTCGCCCGATCTGTAATAGCAGAAATCCCCGAGTGAACCAGTTTATTCTTTTCTAATGGACCCCTATTTACAAAGTTACCGAGCGTCGTCAATAGTTACGATAAGATATGTACTTCAACACTTTGACCGCGAGGTACGCCACCGGTGGTACACGCGAGGTAATTTCCATAATGCTGCTGACAGCCGAGCAGTCAACACACTCAATTTCCATGAATACTTCAAAGCTAAATGAAGGCACGATCCAGTTCATGTTTGGTATTTTCAAAATGGTTTACTTGAATTTACTCAAAAATCGAGTTAGGCATTGAACTTTGTAATTAGTAGTCGCAGTTAGTGTTAAAGTTACTTAAGTTTTTTTTTATACATGGCCCTGTTGACTTAAGAAAAAATATACGCTTGAATGCATTAGGCCTACTCTATTTTAAATTTCTACGATCATTTTTACTTTGCTTTATGTGTTTAATGACGAAACGAGAATCTAAAATGAAGTCAAGTGATGAAATGCATTATTATGAACACATGAGAAATCCAACTCTACTAATTCATACCACAGCGTTTGCATCGGCAATGAGAATTAGTTTACCTATTACTGAAGGCTCGAGATCGACGAACACAGCTCTGGGAACATGCTTGCCAGAGCCCGTCTCCGAAAAGAAGGTGTTGAAGGAATCGTCGCCACCTCCGATGGTTTTGTCAGAGGGCATCTGACCGTCGGGCTGGATGCCGTGCTCGAGGCAGTAGAGCTCCCAGCAGGCATTGCCCATCTGGACTCCGGCCTGGCCAACGTGGATCGAGATGCACTCACGCTGAAAAAGAACAAGTCATTAGATTGCGAAGAGTAAATACATTCCAAATTTTTACTGCTATTGAAACTTTAAGGTTTTACGCACCGAGAACCCGCACTTAATACATCAGTTCAATAGGTAAAGGCGCTCTGCAATAAACTTTAGAGAAACGCACCATTTAGCAGAGATAAGTCAACACTGTGCGCACAAGGTGCATGGGTACGGAAAATGAAGGAAGTGCAGGAACGGAGATTATTGGTTAAGAAAGACGCTTAACACACAGCACAGCAGAAAACCTGAAAGAAAGATCTTTCTAACATTAAAAGCTTTATTGAACAAATTAAAGCCCTATCTAACCCTCTGCTTCAGAGCTCTTTTTCCCCCGGGTTTGTCTAATTGCTATGGATCTAATGATTTTATTCCCGCGAGGCTGACATCTCCGATACGCAGCTCGTCTTTCTGATCGAAATTTACCTCAAAGAACTTTAGAATTAGGAACGCGCTCTTCATAGTTCCTGTCGACTGGCTGAAGACCCTAGCACATTAACTTGCTACGAATCTCTATGATTTGTAATGAGACAATTGCACGAACAGTATTCAAGTTTTTCCTGTCAAACGAAATAACGTTTAGCAAGTTACTCACGTCCAAGTAAAGCCATCTGAAAGCTTTGTTAGCTTTCAAAACTAAATTCATCGCAACCATAATCCCCCTACCTATCTTATTAATCCACGGGCGAATTTCATCCTTATGGATTACCAATTGGAGTTAGTTCGATAGCACTGACAAAACCCACTGCCGAGCGAGCATCGTGCGACAGCATAACCCTAGCTAGAGTAATGGCGGTCGGTAGCACCGTTCGTCCCTTACGGCTGGCCCCTGAAGCCTTGCCTGAAGGTCACATGACATTCAACACCGCTTTCACGTTCAGTTTCCCCTTACCGAGGTATACAACTTCCAGTAAATCAGAGCTTCAATCGCGCAAATTTACGTTTAATTTAGGAAGCGCATGTATAATGCTCAGGAAGATAAGCTTCAGTTAACTCCATGCAACTATGAAACTGAAGTTTCGACAATCTTCATTGGGAATGAAGATTGCTATCTAATTTTGAACCATTACGTATGCTACACCAAGAGCGGTACTATAGACAGCTGATTACACGTACCGTCGCACGGTACAGCATCCAAAGTTGTTCAAATGTTCACTTTTCTTAGAACAAATTCATTACGTAAGGAGGTTTGAAAGAACTCTTTCCCTCGGTAGTGTTCCCAGGAACTTGCCCGGATAAACAAAATACGGGCCAAGGCTATGCGAAGGTTGATGTCTGCTTCTGGTGTTCGTCCTACGGTAGCATCATGTAATGCTTTAATAAACGTAGTGACATACCCAGCACGAAAGGATAAATGAAAGTTCCACGGTGACATGTCGCTCAACTCTCAACTCTGACCATTCTCATAAAACGCGATCACAAAATAGACGTAGATTTAATTGCATTAATTACTCGGGTAGAACGAAATCCCTTAGTACCGCATAGATCACCATACATTTTTTCATAAGAAAATGTACTATACAGATTCGGTACTCTTCCACAGCAACTGCAATCCACGTCAAGCCAGTGGAGTAGCACGTTAAGCCGGTCATGCCACACCCCAACTTTCTTTCATTTCTAATAAAATAGTTGGTAGAACAATAATCAAAGTACAACAGTTAACAAATACGTACAACTCACCATTTTGTCTGCTTGAGAAGTTCCTTGGAAAATTTAAAACTGAACACAAGTTGTCTGTCACAAGGTCCTTCGATGGCGTCCCTCGTAATCAACAATGAGCGATGGTTTGAAATCGCAGCCCTTATATATGTACTACGACGTCATACCAATGCTCTCTTCTCATTGGCTGTTGCATTCAGCCGCTGCGCGGAAGTGCTCGCCAGCCATTGGATAGTTTTGTTCGCTTTGGAGTTGCGTTCAAGATGTATAGATTTCTTCTTCTACGAAATGCAAGATAAAATTACCCTCAAAGAATTTCATGTTCCAGTTAATTACCATAGAAAGTACATTCGGAGCCTGAAATAAAAACGTAATTAGATTTTTACTTGACATAGCAGATTTAGTTCTGTTAGGTGGTACAAAATTTCGTAATTTTTATCAGTACTCTGAATGTCTTATGGCAAGCAAACTTCACCATTCAACAATGTTTTTCGGTAGGAATAACATTGTAAGGTAGTTACCGATCCTTTCTTTTCTTGTTGATGAGCGATTGCACTTGCTGCCGCGCCCATTTCCTGACGAGTCATTGGCTGACTACCACAGTTCGTGAGACGAGAACGCGTGGCAGTGCTAAGTTTCGTTAATGCAATATTATTTTCTAAATTTTAGTAAGAGAAAGTTTTGTTCATTCAACCATCATGCATAAATAATAATATTACTGTGTAATAGGCTATTGAAAACAATCATTGCCTCTGAACAACTTTTTCTTCATTATCGCCAATATTATATTTTCAGTAGGCTATCTGTGAAAATGTCTCTTCTCATTATTTTTATAATATCAAACTGTTATTATTGGAATCGATCATGATTGATTCCAATTTATCATCTAATTGCTGCACAAGAAGTAGAAGGAGCGGTTGTATAACTTACTATCTGAGATAAATTTTTAATACTGATGTGGCCGTAAAAAACATCTTATTTAATTTGGGATGTTGTCATCACTAAAAAAATTGACCTCTCACTAATTTCCAGCTTAGAATTAGTGGATAAATCAACGCTCCCAGGCTGCCGACAATCCCAGACCGCCATGCCATGACATGCGATCCTAAAAATAGATCCTCTGCAATGGTTGCTGCGAGTGGAAGGAAATACCTACCCCTTAGACGTTTAAACCATTTCGACAGTTATCTAGGGCTTATCATTCGTTTATATGTGAGTTCAAACTTACACGTGCCGTGCGTTTTACGTTTAAAGTTAAACACAATTAATATGGTTTCACTGATTTATCAAAATTATTCTAATGTTTGCCACAGCATGCTCTAAATTAGATTTCAATTGGCGCATTTTGTCAATATAAAAGCATACATACGTAACTCATTTGGTACTTAAGCAGAAATTTTATGAAGCAGAGTAAAACTATTTCAGCAAGCTTATCTCGACGGTTAGCATTCTAGGGGTAAATCAGGTCTTTGAAATGTACGGTTGACATCACGAAGTCGCTTGCACTGGACGAAGCAAGGATTTGAGAGAGACCGTTGGAACCTTCCACCGGTATCGAAAATGGACGCCAACACGCTTGCCAGCTGCTCGGCTGCGTTGGGACAGGGGAAACTTCCGAGTGCAAGGGCAGTTTTGAATTGTCAGTTAGAAAGAAGCTTGCCAGTTGATGGAAACTTTCTTATAAGCATTTCGTATCACATCGTCAGTAGCTGCTCATTGAAATTTACGCTCTCTGTTGTGAGTATGACTAAAGAACTTTCGACAGGAGCTGTCGCGACCAAAAGGAATCAGAAGACGGTTAAGTGGAAAAGGACACAGCTAGTAGCAGAAGTAGGGAGAAAGTTGTACCAAATATTAATTAATCACAGCCAATGAAAAAGTATTAGCTTAGGTGGTTTTTTTTTTCAGAGTTACACAAGATGTGTTGTCAGAAATTAATGTTTTGTTCTTAAATGCTGGGGAAAAATAGATTTTCAGAATAGGATTTTAGGATGGTTAGTTGCAAAAGAGCCTATAATGAAAATCTATACAATATGAGAACGAAACTTTTTACGTAAAAAATTGCTGCGTCACAAAACATGGTATTTCAAAAATTGAAACCGGAAGTGCTATTTTACTCCTTCGAAATTTCATTTGGAGGAAGCTTTTCCATAGGAAGGGTTAAAGCATAACGCAATAAACTGTAATTTGACGTTGAATGAGAGATAAAATAGAAATGCGACCGTTGTCTAATAAATTAAACTTTCAAGCTAGAAGCTGCAGAACCAAATTTACATTGAAAGTCGATTTGTTTGTATTAAAAGAATGCTGCCTCGAGCAGTTGTTTTGAGTTAACATAAGCAAAAATCGCTGTAGATCAGAATTTCAGACTCCTTCACCTCAAGTGGGACCAAACAACCAGTCTTGTCTCCAGGGAAAAATCACATCGTACAAGTCATTCCTACTTTTTTCTAATAGTAGATGTAAAGAAGTATGTTCCTTTACACAGTGAAGTTTGTTATGCCATTATTTCGTTTTATAGCAGCTTACAAATTTATATGACTACGTATTTATTCTCCTTGCTCGTATGCAGGAAATCGTAATCCTTTTCAGTAAACGAGAAAAAAAAAAAACAGACCCATTCAGAGAAGGAATTTTTTTTACTTAAATATTTCTTACCCTCCAGGAATCAAGGAATTATACACGAAAAGTCCAAAATGTCTCCTAGGACGCATGCCTTTTCCGAGAATTCGTTTTTTAATGAATACGGTCTGTCTAGATCAAGGGTACTTAACCTGGGTTCGGCATGGTACGGTTTGTGCATTAATAGAGTAGATAGTTGTATACATATGTTGTGAATTTGATGAAAAAAACACATTTTATTTGTCCAACTTCGAAGGGTTTGATGAATGCATGTATGGAAATTGTGGAGTCCAGTACCTCCACCGAGGTCAAGAACCAC
This sequence comes from Platorchestia sp. MABIK, assembly GCA_014220935.1. NCBI lineage: Eukaryota > Metazoa > Arthropoda > Malacostraca > Amphipoda > Talitridae > Platorchestia > Platorchestia sp. MABIK. The sequence continues at coordinate 160,556 of JACJUY010000242.1, forward strand.
TGGTCTAGATCTACCCTTCACTTCCGCTCAAGTTTCGAAGAATGATCCCTCCCCTACCTCCTATATTAAAAAGGATAAAGGATGTTTCATTTCAATCGAGCCTAATACATACCATCTTGTACATTGGTTATTGAAATGCCTTATAGCTATCACCAGGACGCAATGACGGTTACCTCCGGTAAAGCCGGATCCCATTTCCCACACATGGGTAGAGTGGGGAATTGTGGCTGAATTCTCCCTTTTCCCAACGCGGAGAAACACCAGGCGGCACTGCCGGGATTCGAACTGCTGATACCTTACCGTGAAGGGCGCGCTCTTAACTCGGCCACGGTGAAAAGAACCAACGGTGCTCGTATTGTCACCGTGCGTACTCGTTTTTGCAGCAGAGTTGAGCATTTGAATATAATGGGCGAGGCTATGGGAGAACTCTGAACGTGTTAGCCTACGCGTTTTAATGATGGCGAACACGTCTACGGTGACACGTCAGTGCTTTCAGTTGGGATGACGGAATGGCTGAAAAAGCTCCCCGTCGAAACGGTTAACCAAAGAAAATTGTAATTGTGGAAAAACACTAAGAATTTTTCATGGTATCTTCATGGGAGGTTTTTAAAAAATTAAGCTAAAAGTATTTGTGATCCGCGTGATAAAATTCTAATATTTTGGTCAAGAGTTAAGAACTGTCATTCGGAATTAGAACTTCAAAGGATTACGTGAAATACATCATAATGAACATGCACGGTGGAAAAATAATTGTTTTTACTCCACGAACTTTATAGAAAGTGATACTTACGTGGATTAAGAGAGCAGCAGAATTTCACAATTGAAATGGAATGCATTGATTCAAGGTCTCACACAACAATCCTATCAGATTTTGCTTCACGAACTGGTAACCAAGTTTTCAGATCCCTCCTCAGCAGTCAACGAATTCAGTATTAAAATTCCTATTAAAAGACAATTGAATATCCGTTTAAAAGTAAACTGTTTCCTCAATAAAAAGTTGTTGGGAAAGGGGTTAGTTTGTACAGCCATAACCTCGAACTTCCACCACCGATAGAAGCTGCAACTCGAGAACCTCACCGTTCTTTGTTTCACTCGGTGTCTTATCGCAACAGGTCAAATTACGCAATCGCATCATCGAGCTCTCATGAGGATGAACGTTGGTTCAATATGCTTTGATACTTGGAGCAGCTTTCATTCCCTAGTGAGTGTTTAAAAGTCTTCTATTTATTCATACACGCGAGATTTCAACATCAAACAAATGGCACGTCCATCAATTACGTTAACCAAATCAAACTGTCGTCGTTTTAATAAGGAAAAACATTCTCAACAAAGTAGTATGTGAATTTTTAATTTGATTTTTTTTAGTTAGCTCTTGCGTTTCACGTGACCAACAAAAATCTAATTGAAATTAAAAATAAGTTTATATTCACTATGTAATTATATTATCAGTTATTCATATAATATTTTGAGAGCGTTGCCACGAGGGATAGTTTCACCGTGAATTATTGTACCAGAATGATTTTTAATAATTACGATGCCTGTTCGTTTCTAGTTTAGCGACTACATGATTTCTTGTAGACATTTTTAGCCGTTTATAACTGATTCGATTTTCCCTTAAGATAAGCACAAGAGAACAAAGTAATGCACAATAATCGATGATAAACACTTAATAAATCACTCGCATATCAAATTGGAAGCTTTATCAGTTGCAAGGTGTCTCATTAAATCTCAAACCAGAATTGAAACGATTCCAGTTTGCCTTTCACGAAAGGAAACGCGTTTATGTCGGTAAAAAGAGGTCCATACGAAAAGATAATGATCAGTCTCTTGGTCATAGACATCGGGGAAAATATGTTTCTTGTCTGCTGCACTCGGTGTCAAGGTTACTTTTATGTATACTTATGATGTCTCTGTCATGCTTCGAATTTTTTCCATTCTGTTTTGAACGCAATACAATATGTTACCTATGTAAATATTTTTCAAATAAGTTTTACTTAATTACATTTGTAATTTGAATTTTGAAAATATAGTGGCAAGATATGCTCCAAAATCATGCAAGGAAAGCTTTTCAAAACTTAAGCCGTAAAAATCAAACATCTTGAAAAATATGTACGCCCGGAGTGAATAGCGATTGATTTTGATGAGTTCATTTGCTACATTGCAGTAACTTATTCATTTTTCATAAGGTTTTCTTTTAATGGGGTTCAGTTGAACATGAATTTTGCACTCTGAGCATGAAACCTGATACCAGAACCTGAGACACAGAATTAACATATCTTGTGTTAAAGAAGTAAAGCAATTAAAGTTGGGCGATTGACCTCTCTAATTCTGCACTTAGCTCACCTTTTACTTCGCTACAAAGGTAGTGACTAGGACCTAAAATAAGAGGGTGATCTCAAATCTTCATGGGATCTTGTACAAATAGACGAACTGACGGTACGGATATCTAGAATATAGTTACAGTCGTTATGGAACGATGTTGCACTCTTCCACAGAAAAGATACGCACAGCAAGATCTGAGACACTGCAAGCGTTTGTTTCCTCCACCACGTGGTGTTATAAGCGCTTCAGGTTAGCTCCATGTTAATAGGGAAGTCGTAATTTCCTACTTCAGACTTATATGCGCTGAATTTTCCGACATCTATCAATATTTTTAATTTTCTGTGGTAGAAAAGAAAATAAGGTTAATTTGTTTCATCATTTTGTGAAATATGTAGCTTCGTTGCTGAAGAAGCTGTAATTTACATCAGAGGATAATCAACGCAAATTCAAGTTATTGATTTAATTAAATTGGCTGGTTCAACTACTCAACATGCATTAGCTATATTCACTTTACTAGGGCGAGTTTCCTCAATGAAATACCCTATTTACGAGTACAGGGTTGCAGAAATTACAGTGTTTTTCACTCAGATCCCCTCGTCCTTCCTGCCCTCAAAAAAAAAGACTTTCTCACCAACCATCTACCATATTACTTACTTTAAAAAGGCAGATAGGTACCCACAAAGTACAAGCCCTTTCCACCAATCATCTACCATATTAATAATTATCTTATGTAGATAGGTACCCACAAAGTACAAGCCCTTTTCACGAATCATCTGCCATATTATTTACAATCCTAAGCAGGTAAACACAGACTAAGTGCAAGCGAACTACAACTGTGCTAAAGCTCTTTCATCTCATGCACGCAACACTGCATGAGTAAGCCCTTGAGTTAGTAGGAAAAGGATACGTGACTTGCTCAGGACACGGGCCATTATCACGGGAGCGTGCAAGGTCTCCGCTGCGCGTGTCACGCGACCGACGTGAAGTCTCGTGCAGAGCTGACGCCATGCAGAGGTCGGCGTCGTGGCTTTTATTCAAATTGAATGCTTGAGTCCCGCTAGAAGGATAGCGAATTGTCTGCTTGAGTCGCACTGTCACGAGGGCGAATTGTCTGCTTGAGTTTCACTAGAAGGATAGCGAATTGTCTGCTTGAGTCGCACTGTCACGATGGCGAATTGCCTGCTTGAGTTTCACTGTCAGGATAGCGAATTGTCTGCTTGAGTCTCGCTGTCAGGATGGCGAATTGTTTGCTTGAGTCTTGCTGTCAGGATGACGAAATGTTTACTTGAGTCTCGCTGTCATGATGGCGAATTGTCTGAGTCTCGCTGTCAGGAGGGTGAATTGTCTGCTTGAGTCTCGCTGTCAGGATGGCGAATTGTTTGCTTGAGTCGCACAGTCAAACTTTTTTGTGACTTGCTGTGCGATCTGAAGAACTCGCGTGAAATTGTATGAGTAAACTCCTATGCTCGAGTCTCTGTAGCATATGAACATTATACATATTTGTTATTTTGTATTGGTGAAAGGTAATGCAGGAGTGACTGTGGCACATGAACATTATATTCATAAGTAGGTAGGGAACTGTGAAACATATGGGGCATTTTAAGATGTATTTTTAATTGTGTTCTGTCTGAGTTTCTCCGAAATATGTACAATATTGAAGACAGTGTGGAAGAAAAATAAAATATGATTCTTGCCCTCTAGGTCAAGTGAAGCAATAACTATCATCATTTCATCTGAGTTATAGAAGTCCCACCGAAGATTATTTCGTAATGAAATTTTCACACTCTACTTTTATTCAAGTACCTACGGAAAATACTGAAATAACATGTCAAACATTACTATCACATTTACTTTATAAAAATTAGCTTAGAGTGTGTAAAATAGTTATATCAGTTTCAAATGAGACTAATGTTCGACGTGAACATATGTTGCTTGCAAAATCAGGAGAAAAATCTTAATTCAAATGTTCTCATCTACAAGGTGATGAAAACGAAAAAACAATGCGTCGGTGTAAAATTATTCAATTTTAGTTCAATTAAATAGAGACTGACTTAGATTTATCTCTTGGCTTATAAATTAGGTAGAGGTTTAGTTCACAAGCAATAGATGCTTAGTGGATGGGATTAGTAACAATACTAGGGGAAAATTTGGTGCCGTTTTTCTGTTTCAATGCATGTTTAATGCATGTCTAAAGCGTAGAAGTGATATCAAGGTGACCACTAAATATTTCTTTACAAGTCTTTCCCACTTTCTCATGTCACCGTTTGTATTGTTGAGGCTATTCAAACAGCTGAGTCTGCTTCTTTACAGCGATTTGGGACGAGATTTCCAAAGAATTGAGAAGCTCAAAAAAAAAACAGTTGAAAAACATCTATTCTTTCACACTCTCTGAACGGATTGACTGAAATAATTAAGCCGCTCAAAATACGTACCAATATTATTGTAGTTTCTACACAGTCTGAAACTGGTCTGATTATCGCTAAATTAACGGTTTAAATATCGAAAAACAGATATGAATCCACTCACCTGCACTTATTCAGATTAAATTTATGGGCTGCAACTCATGTGCAGGACAATGTATTGCCAATTGAAGCGCCACGTGCCTCAATAAGTCACAATAACCCTGTCTAAATTAATGCTTCCGAGCCGACACAAGTCGAATAGATTTGTTCGAAGCGAAGGTTCTAGTATTCGCCTAGCATCTTGGATACCATAAGTGGAGCCAAAAACAGGCTTACCTCTAATTATAATTTTGTGTGGAAGCTGGCCAGTTTCGCGTGTTTACTGTGCAGCGCTCGTTAATAATTTTACCAGTCAACTCATGCCTAAATATACATCAATATTTTGATTGAAGAATAATGTAATAAAAAACCCACAAGGTTGCGGCTAATGGAGTGACGTGAAGAATTTTGTTTTAAACTATTTTCTTTTCAATAAAAGAGCTTGTCTAGTATTCAGTTTTTTTCATTTTGCAATAATTTGAATTAACAGCTCTCCGCAGAAGCTTAAGTTCGAGTCGAAACATCCAATTTGGGAATGGTACAGGGTGGCGCACAAGTAACGTTCCCCTTTTAAAAATTTAATAATAATTAAACAATGAAAGTTATAACGATAGGGTTAATTGCAAACGATAGATGAACTCTTAAAGTTTATCTAGATGTTGTGTCCTGTCTACAGATACCCAGTGTATATTGCGGTAATAAATAAGGGTGCGTTACTTGTGCGCCACCCTGTGTTTTTAGATACACTCTTACGTACAAACCCCTCCACAGACCTGTACTTTCCACAGCTAGAAATGCTCGTAGATTCTAATGAACACTTTCAGACTGAGTTTATATTCTCTTCTATCTACTCCCTGCCCTCTTTCTTTCCATCCCTCTACAACATTCATCCGTACGGCCGAGGAATTGCAGAAGTAAAACGTTTCTCCTTCATCTGGACGAGCTGTCTCCTGCGAACGCCACTCAAGTTGACTCAACAGGAGAATTTACTCTGAACCTGAAGGCGAGATCCCCACCCTAGTACAACAGTAGCGTAGCACAACCTTGTGAGTCATGGCGGTCTCATATACCGTGTGTGTCGATGACTCAGAGACACGCACCCGCCGTGTTGTGAAAGGCGGTATCGATTTGTCTGGTTGTCGCCTGGATTCTCTATCAGTGGACGCAAAAATTATAATGCAGATGATACTTTTGCTGTAGAATAATGCACTGATAAAAATATGTAGAAGAGATAATGAATTACATGGATATTAAATGACCTCTCCGTCACGATTACGTCACAGTAAAATCATCAAATTGGACGAAGTATGGAAGCTTGAAAGGCTTAACAGCACACGACGTATTAGATAAGGCCACTGATAGTAAAATATGATACCACCATGAGAGCTATAAAGCTCAAAATTCATACATGATATTTCTCAAATGCTTGTTATAAATTACTGCTGGTTTTCAGATAGGTTGTACATAATATCATTCTTGTGTATATACATGAACAACTATACAGCGTAACTATGGTCATATAAACGTTCAAACGTCTATCGTAAGATTTTCGTACATTATCGTCAATCGCACAATTTAAAAGAATGGAGTTGTTCCCAAGACGGTTTGTCCTTGGTTCTAGATCCAGCGGCTATTAATACTGGTGACATGATAGGAATGATAAAAACTCTTATCAGAATATTCAGAGAGAGAAAAACTCAAGTTTCAAGAAGTTTAAAAAAATTGAGCCGGACGGGAGGAGAGATGCGTACAGAATGAAGAACTATAAATGAAGAACAAATATAACGCAATTTATTAGCACATTACTATTATTACATTACAATTACTACATTTCTATTACTACATTACTATTACAACATTACTATTACTACATTACTATTACTACATTTCTACTACTTACCATATTACTTTTTTCGAGCCTTTAATCTCATTTTCTTGAGTCAGAAAACACTATCATACTTCAAAACAATGCACACAGAAAAGTTGAGAAATTTCATCACGGCAGTGATTGTAGATTACGAAGAAACTTAAATTCGAGCACAATATGTCTGAGAAAATAGGTGCAACGATCTCTAAGCTCCTTAAAAAATGAATTTTGTTAGTAATTTTATTCTATTTTTATGTTTTTGCGTTGTGAAACATTGCGATCTACCAGATAAAAAAATTATACTAAAGATGAAACTGAACGCCTTGGAACCTATATTTGCGTATGCGTTGCTCGTTTGTTAATCCTCCATTTTCGTCCATCAGTAAAGCTCTCAAGCAGACGTTAAGCTTTCAAAAGCCGTTGATGTATCACGGATACTAAGCAGTCTCAAGGCGCTTGGTCTCTGGACTCTTTTGGTATTCAGGGCTATCCTCATGCTCAATGCAAACTGTTGAAACACATGCTTTTTCTTAAAATATTACGATTTAAAAAGAAATTATTTTGTCATCAACGCACGTTTGTTTTCAATTTTTCCTGAATAAAAACTTTTGTACGAACAATGGAAATATAGGCCGCTTTTATCCTAGTCCGATAGGTAAATAAATCGTGAGGCTTCACGTTTCTCATTCAGAGGACGAGAATGAATGTTATCATAAAATGTCAAAGCTGTATGAGTTTGATGCCGAGTTGATACTACCATTCGTTTTTCAAAATTTCTGTCACCATTTAACGAACAATTTACAGGGAGGTATATTTTGGATTCGATGTACACGAATGTAAACATTTTTCTCAACATGAAAATTCTAAAGCTCAGTTTTTCTTTAACTTTTACGGTAGCACAACGTAAGAAACGTCCGGGTAACATGGTTTGATTTCTTAATGACAATCCTAGACTCTGCAATTGATCATTTCACGGACATTTTTCGTTCAAAACGAGCATCTCCCTCATTAAGACATGATCTATAAGAATATACCATATGCCAGACGAGGGGGACGGACGATCGATCCGTCTGTAAGTCAGATGACCTTAAAACGGAAGCAGCTTGAAAGCATCGATCGCGACGTTGCTGAGCGGAAAATTTCAAGTAAAACAAGTCAGGAAATGGCGCCCATGCAGTCCCACATGATGGGCTACACGTCATGCGGTAAAATCTCATCGTCGAAGTGGTTTGATGTTAGTTATGTACATTTTAAGTTTCAAATCATCCCCCTCTTAGAAACTCTGTCTTCTTTTGTTCATGAGTGAAATTCATAGAGCGTAATTCATTGAACGTTATTGCAAGAACTTCATGTTTTGTTTCAGTAGTTCTGTTACAGAAGAGGTAAAAGTTAACGAGTTACGGGACGACTGTCCCATGAAGTTGTACATCGGTCCTGAATGGCATTTCAAGTCCTTAATTGTTTACCTAAGAGAGAATGAAGCAAGTCATTAACTGCTGGACCGTGTGTGTTCAAGACGAGCTGAGTGACCAATGCTCCCACGGTTGCTTTCCGAGACGGAGACCAAAACCGTGAGAGCACAACCTCTGTGAGTGAACTCAATTTCTGCACTCTCTTATTGTCAAACATCATATTGTTCTAGATCATATCATAGCTTATAATTAAATGATTTATTTATTTCGATAGATGTAATAAATAAGTTATCAAGGAAATAGTAATTCAAAGAAGATGCCAAGAAGCGTCTGTTCTGTTACTCAGTTCATTTGCTGAACAATTCCACTTAAACCGTAATGAAACTCCGAAGCATGAAAAACAAAGAAAGTATGTTGTATGAATGATAAATCGAACAGTATAAACGAACATTAGATCAATTAGAGAAAGTAGTCCATGATGATCCTCATAAATCTAAGCGATATACATATTTCTCTATCAGATAAATTTTTTTATCCTCAGATTCTACCAACACATGCTCTACATTGGTGCAATTCCTTCCTAGTTTCACGAAGGAAACGTTTGTCGTGTTTATTAATACGAACGTGTTTCCGTTACCATCAAAAGAAAAGAAGTTCAAGAGTGATTTTTATAAGTTAACAAAAGGTAATTCACTGAAAGTTTTAAACAAATGCTAAAAAATTTTGTTACACTAGGTATGACTTTTACCAAATTTATGTTGCTAAACAGAACGCCAGTAATGTAAAAAACTATGCATGATATAAGCTACATTGTTTTAATTTGATTTTAAATAATAGATGAAGCAATACAACATCATCTAAACCCAAAAATCTTCTATTGACCTCTTATGCAGTGATTTTATTACGACGGAAATTGTTATTCGTTTCATCCTAGAGCCGTCGCAGTATTCTGATTTAAACTTGAGTAAAATCATAGATCTGGAGGTCTTTCACTGTGTACTCAGTTGAAATGCAAGATCACTCTCAAATTAAGTTTGATGGGATTAGAGGAGTAGAACGTAAAACCGGCGATTCATCATAATTCAACATATGATTGAGTAAGGCTCAGTTTTAAATCAGGTGAGAACGCGATGAGTACATCGAACGATAAATTCGCAATCTTCAAATGAATCAAAGACAACGGTGGTTCAGGCTTTAGAAAATATATGAAACATCGAGCTTCAGGACGAATATGCATGATGGTATAGGAAACCGTTCCTTCACATCTTTCATCTGAAATGAACCCTTGTTTCTAAGAGCAGCCCCATCTTCCCCCTCCCTCATAGATTCCTGCGTCGTTCGCGGTTGTGGGTGAGAAGGTCGGCTTTCCCATCCAAAAGAGCGGCGGAAGCTCACTTCACCGTTAGGCGTAACGAGCACAACCGCTGCGCGCCCGCGTTCACGCACGCCGGAGCACCACAGCCGCAAAACACTGCTCCGCTCCACAAACAAGTACTTCTCGTCCTCGTAAACCTCTAACATCTCAGCTTCTAGACGGTTTCACGAAAGTCAAAGTTAAAATGCGTAATATTTTTTCCTACTGTTACAGTACGCGTTTTCAGATCATAAGCATGGTGTGCTCTTTTAGGATCTCAAAGCATTGTTCTCGGTGAAATTTCGCTTTATAGAAGGCTGAAATATTTGTATCAGCGTTACATAGAAGTCAATGTGGTTTTATCTCAGGAATAAACATTTTTACAGTAAAATAACCGTTCATCATGTGTAAGTCATTGTTAGCGTTTACTTTCTACGGAGATTTATGACATTCCTAAACACCACACGTCACAGAAACCTAATCCTCAGAGCTGATAGTTGAGAACTGACTGGTATCGTGATGCCAGTATAGCAGCGGAATTTTACAATTGTTTAAAAAAAACTATCAAACCCAAAGTAAGCCATATGAATGTTCATATAATGGTACACACATTTATAAAGCAGGTATTGGGTGATCCTGTAGGTTCTGTAACCATTAAGTCACAAGATGATGTATTTATGTCAATATTAGCTCAAGAAGACAATAATAATTGTGTCAAAGTGTCAACTTGACACGAATGTCTGACATTCGTGTTAAGTTGACACTTAGAAAGACGCAATTACGGGACCATATTCCTCCTGTGTTGTATCTCTGGAACTGTTGTTTAAGCCTTTGCAACTGTTGCCCTTTGCAACTGTTGAACACCCTAAGGCTTTAATTTTTGGTTTAGGTCAGGAAAGTAAGGTACCCACTTTGCTTCAACTTTGAACTTCGGCTGTTAAACAAACTTTCCGCATAGCCAGGCTAAGGTAAACCACGGTGCATCAAAGCATGAAATATTTCCTTATTATAGGCTGGAAAGAGAATGAAGTAAGCAGTGAAGACTTACAAGGCCGCAGCTTTGGTGTTACTATAGCGTGAGTTCGTGAGTTTACACTAATTGCTCAATCTCTACACGTCCAAATGCCCCACTCCAACATGTCCTGATAAAAAATACACTTAAACAGTGAAGAAAAGAGGTAAGAAGAAACAGAGAATTCTTACATAAAAGAAAGAAAAAAGATTTGCTCCGATGAAATTCATGCACAGCCTGTATAAAAATTTTCAACTTCATGTGAATTATTACCAGGATGCAATGCTGTACGTCCTGTCATCCGTTATTTATTGTCTGCAACTGCGAATATGTCCAACGAATTTACACTCTGATCTCGTTTTAACGCGTGTGATAATTTCAAATATTCCATGGTATTTAACTTCTTTCAGTCATGTAGGTGGTTTAACAGGGCAATAAATGATTTTAAGAAGTATTCAAATCAAATTAAGAGATTATCAGTTGATCAAATTAAACTTACCCAAGATACAGCAAACTCAGTTTCATTTCTGTATGGGCCACCGAGATCGTTTCCAGGATGTTCTGATGTAAAATACACCAAGCATAGGCCCTGATTTGCGTGAGCCATTTTGAAGTTCACTTTCTGAGATGTCATGGACTCAAGTCGCCGCAAGCCATTCGCGCCAGTCAGCTTTCTTACCTATTTGCTTCATGCTCAAAGTTCACCATAATAGTGAAGCCACAGTTCAATACGTGATATTATTTTTAACATGGTCGTATTCTTCTTATTTTATGTTAAAAATGTGATTTTTTTACGAGAAAATTCATTTCAAATGTTCTTACCTAAAAGGAGTGTGGTTTTTGTTTTAAATGAAAATTTACTTGGTCCGATCCCATAGTTTGATAAAGTGAGTTGACTAAACCCCATGGCATTTATTATCGTACGGCTCAGCGAAAAATATTAACATTTTATTCCCGTTTTTTACAAAATCTCTAAAACTAATCAAAATCGGCTAATTTTAAAGATTATTATGGTGCTGTGGTACGTCTATGAACATAATACAATAATAATTGGGAAGCTCTGTTATCCTGACTTTGGAAGTATTAGACTTCAAAATTTTCCTTAATCGAAAGCATATATTTCTGCACTACTTAGTGTCACTCGAATTTTCAGTCTACCTTGGAATTCCTGGTGAATGTCCATACTGTTCATTAATTTTCGATTTAGTTTACACAAAGCAAATGAAACAAGTAATAACTCTCAATGATGAGGTCTAATGAACGCTTACATGTCTATGACGTGATCATTCAAATGAAGCCAGTAAGATTACCTTTTCTACTCCTAACAGTCTTGGCACAAATTAGAGACTCAAAGTTCAATGTCTCCATTATGTAATTAACTGAATGCCATTGTTAGGAAAAACCCATGCTCCCTATTCCCTAATAACATGAACACTCCGAAATATTTTTTCTCTGGCACTTCTTCCCCACAGGTTCACCATCGTTGGGAAAATGAATGGATTTGTCGCACTTTAAATTTCCCAACACAAGTCTTTATTGCCGTTAGTTTTTGAATAACTAAAAAATAGATTTGTATGCTGCTTCAACATAAGGATTTCTCTGTGCCTCACGTCCAAAAAATGTTCAGCGGTTCGCTAGAACTCCAAGAGATGTAAAGAATATTTTATTCCAACCAAGTCCTGGTCCAGCCGATACCCATTTCAAATACTTGGATCGAGTAGAGAATTATGGTAAATTCTTCGCCTTCCTAAGGGGAAGAAGCACTGAACTCGCACAACTGGTCTCGAACTCCTCCACCTTCCACCCAAAAGGCAAGCGCTCTTCACTTATGGAACACTGCGACTAAATACTAGTGATGGAGCAACAAATGAAATTAAGTACAATTGAAATTTCATCCGATGGAGAGATTAAAGAAACTTAGTTAGCGAAAAAGACTGCTAAAAACTTTCTGTAGATATATGAGAGTAGGGCATGAATGAAACTGTTGTATTTATACGATTTCTGGTAAAAATGTTTTCAAGAACTCAAGCAATTCCGTACATTCAGGGAGCTCGTCAGTATAGTGATAACAGCAAAACATGCGTACGAAAAAGATTTTGCGTGAGCAAATGTGCTTACTCTAAGAAATATATTAGAAAACACGCTGATTTTTTATTGCTGGTGCTTCTGTTTTTACAACATCATTGTCTGTCAGTTAAATATTTCATTACGTTTCAGGGATATGTGAGATAACCAGTTGGCTAGTAATTCCCTTGTAAAAAACTGGTGGGAAGTGACGGAATAGTGCGAAACTAAGATGTGCAAACACTCAGCGACTGTTTCAGCAGAATCATTTCTAAGGAAGTGATCAAGACGAACTCGATGGTAATATGTGCCATGCAAGCATGAGTCACTCAAGCAACTTCCCAAATTATTACAATGTTGTTTAACGAATTTAACTTCTCATTTCGAGTTTTCAAATTCCAAATTATTAGAATTGATTGATGTTTTAATTTAAACATTGTTCTTGGATCATCCTATTAGTTCGAGATTGACTGCTTCAAATCATTTATTGACCTGATGAACGACGAGAGCTGTGTACAACTCATGGACACTCATGACTTCGCTCATAGAATATGAGCTCTGGAGAAAGTAATGGAATGTAATGACGTTTTATATTCTGAACTTTAGATTCACCCGATGTAACACGCTAGCTTAAGGAACAACCGTTTAAGAACTTACAGCAAAAGCTAGCATTAATGTATGCTTCGTAAAATTAAAGCTAAAATGTTTTTTTCTGCACGGCTAGATAGTTTAGGATTTTTTTATCTTGTTGCTTGAAGAGCACCTTATACAAGTCATAATATGTCGAGGGTCTGTAAAGTGAAGATAAATGACTTAGCTCTACGGCAATCTCGTCTCAGCATTAATGCAACCTTATTTATCGAGATACAGTTGACCGTAGTTTCAGGAAAACCTCTCTCATCCTGTGCTATTGCCCTCCTGGGAAATTAGCGTAAATTGTATAAGTTTTACCAGATGTACATGGAGCTCCAAAATGCTAGCACGATCAGTTGCGTCAGAAACCCTACATCCGTTAACACTTACCTTATCACAAGATAGTTCCGCTATCAGTGACGTGATATAATGTTACTGATAAAAGATGCTCGGTCTTTTTACCTGCTACAAAGTAGATATTCTAGATAGGAACAAATTCATTTTCTGTTTTAAAAATTTGAGGATCTATATGCGTGGCAAACTCTTTTGACGAGGTACGTGCGGGATTTTGGGAGATGTGTCAAATTTTGTAACAGGTATTTGATAGTAGCAATTATTCAATTTAAGTAGCGTGCCCGACCGAAACGAAAGCAACAATCGATCTCTCGTGAAGCGCTTAAAAAGTTATCATCAAACAGCTCACAGTTGTCATTGCTTTGGAATGTAGTCATGAGTAATTCTCCCAGTTTTCAGCGTGTATGAATATGATAATCTTCTGGTGTATACGCCCTCAGTTGTATCATATCTGATCATGGTAAATACAATGACAGGTAAAAGTTTCCAAAAGTATTCAAAGCTATGAATCTTTCTATTCTTAAATTTTACCTATCGCCTATAGTACAATGAATTACTGATATTGCCATAGGTAATAGCTATACAGAAGGAAATTAGGAATCGATAAATCTCCATTATTTATAAAAAATAATAACTTAAATGCTCCAACTCGAAAGGATTCAATACTTTCACTTCATCAAGCACCAATTCCCTTATCAATGGACCCTTAAACCACGAATTTTAATAAATCCAATTTGTTGTAATACATTTCATATATTAACTTTCTTCGAAATCGAACTTAAAGGTTTTCTATTTACTTTTTTATTAATCTCTAGTATCATCATTCCTAAATGTCTCATCCTGGTATACTCGCATGACGATATAAAATATTTCAGGCCGTTAGAGACTGTGTTGTTATCTAAAAGGTTACGAACGTTACCTCTGAAAAAAGAGTTTTGCCCCTCGTTCGTTTAATTTTAATGAGTATGAACACTTTAACACAGTTGAAACTAAAGAGTAATCAGAGGGCCTTTATAGCAGTATTGTCAGCATTCACGAAGATAAATATATACAGGAAAGAATCTCGAGTCGTAAAAGTTAATAAGAACGTAGTAAGATGAGTAATCAGAGAATGGGTGAAGACTGGATTTATTTCTAGTGTTCTAAGGCTGCAAGGTCGTAGGAGGAAATCAACTTGGGTGAAGAATCGAGGGAGATGTCATTAGAAAAGTCTGAAGTCCCTTCTTCTTTTGTAACTTGTTTCGAGATCCACCGTCATGTGATGAGTGTTGGATTATCTTGTAGCAAAATAAACATCAGTCGATGTTGTCATCGAACTGGCATTTATGCTCATGGTCACCTAGAAAACCATATTTGTTGAAAACAAATAAGTTTTTCTCAGATAAAAATTTGCAACAGAATGTTTAAAAAGCCAAGTATATTCTGGGATAATGTTGCACGATGGGATGAATTCAAAATTGAACTTTTCTGAAGAAACACTGATGACCAGATTTGGAGAAAAAAAAAGAATGCCTATGCACTTATCAATGTCATTCTAAGCTTAAC